>JANHZU010002336.1:11463-40671 GCA_032468055.1 Acrochordus granulatus | reverse complement strand
TGTACTCTGCATATAAGTTAAATAAGCAGGGTGACAATATACAGCCTTGCCGTACTCCTTTTCCAATTTGGAACCAAAATCACACTTCTAGGCCTAGTAATTATACTTACTAGACTATCCTTCTTCAAGGTGGTGCCAACAGATTTCCTGGACCAACTCTCATAATCCTAACTCACTTTAGATAGTGAGATGGGCAGCATAAAAATTTAAATAATAATCCTTAGTCAATATACTCAATGGCCATATCAGCAAATAACCTCATATTTGCATAATATGTATCAGCTATATGTGCTGTTCCTGTAAAGATCGCAGATGAATAAGGGCACTTCCAGACTATACTATTTCCACATTTTGCACAAAGCAATGGGAAGCCAACCTGAAATTGTCTTGCTTTGGGCCTCAAAAGATGGAGAACGTAGAGAGATCACTGGGAATCAACTAGTGGACCAATCAGAGAATGTAAAATGCCTCATCTCATAAGGAGCCTGCCCCTGAGCTACCAGATATCCTGGAGCAATCAAAAAATAAAAATCTCTCACTGCTACACTGTAATAAAAATTGTATTATGCAAGTATACAATAAAGCAAACTGTTCAGGCTCCTTTCCACATTTTCATCTTTTGGTCATTTGCAAAAATAAAAATCTGATTGATTGCGATGAAGGGAATCTAGTTGCAAAGACCCAATTCTGCTATTGCATTCAAAAGCCTCTTGAATCTGGGAGAGTAACATGATGTAAATCAGCATTTCTGTAATTAGGTACTTTCCCCAATATGTTTAATCCTGGTCTGTTATCTTAGTAGTGACTAGAGTAAGGGGAAATGAAGATATACTTTCTAGATAATACCTACAGATAAATACCAGGAATAGATTTTTGAAGCTCTGGGATTGCGAAGGATGTTGCCTGTGGAGGGGGTGATGGACTACAGTCTCCCAGGAAGAAGGGAGCACATTCCAGAAAGGGGGGGCAGACAAGGGGCAACACAGCCCAGAGCTGGATAGAGACAAAGGAAGAAAGTGAGGACAGCCGCTCTCTAGAATCCCCCAGGATATACCCATTGGGGTGAGATTAGTAAAGGTTTCGTCTGGCAAGATTCTTCTATTGGATGTAAGCAAATAAGGAACTGAACTTGTCATTCTTGGGCTGGGTCTGACATCAATCATGCCAGGCTCAAGGCCATCACTAGTAGAGACAAAGGAAGATCACAAGATATTTAGAACACAATGATGTGATATATAGAACTGTACATACGTAGATACATCCTCCTGATTGAAATACTGCAAGCTAAATGTGAATGAAATATCAACTCAGGATTTAACATTTAGGATAGATTACTGTGTACTTCCTTAGAAAGCCCCTTCTAAACACTTCCAAAGAAAGAATAGATTAATAGAAAAATCCAGTTGGGAGAATCTCCACCATGAACACAATTTATCCCTTTAAACAGAAAGACATAGAAAGAGACATACACAGATACATATATACATGCATACATAGATGAAAATGTTTCCCCTTTCATTTGTGTCTGACTGCAGGGGTGGTGCTCATCTCCATTTCACAGCTGAAGAGTTAGAGTTGTCAGAAGACCCTTCTGTGGTCATGTGGCCAACATGACTATATGCTGAGCTGCATGGAACACTGTTACCTTCTTACTGAGGTGGTACCTACTTATCTACTTGCATTTTTACATGCTTTTGAACTGCTAGTTTGGCAGGAGGTAGGGCAAATAATGGGATTATTCATTATGTGGTGTCTGGTTCTCAGACTTGGGCTGCCAGCCTTCCAGCCAACAAAGCCCAGTTTCTTAACCACTCAGCCACTGCATATATAGATAGATACACACATTTACTGTATACATAAATAGATTTGATACTTTGAAAGAAATGGACCTTCATTTGACTGCTCTCAGAAAATATGATCCATCTGTATTTCCTTATAAATAGGCTATATTTGGACAAGTTATTTGAACAATTTTCAAGCACATTGAGAATGAATTATTACAAGCCCTGAACAATTCAAAGGCTGCTTCTGAGACATACCACATTTGCAATATTTTATGGATGATTTGTGAGCTTCTCCAGCCTATCTTCATGTGAATTGGATTACTTTTTCAGACTTCATTTGCATTGCTATTGTGGAGATTTCTCCACCATCATTTTGGCCAATGCCTGTTTTATATCATAGCCCAAGAGTGGAAAATATGAGGCTTTTCAGATATACATCTCCCAAGAGTCACAGCCTCATAGGTAATATTTAGGGATATAAGGAGAGTCACAGATTTCATATCCATATGCTATCTAATCACAGGCAATCTGGTCAAATGTATACCACAATATACCTGTCAGTCTCCTCCCACTTTGAATTTTGTCTTTGTAATTAGAAAGGACATATATCAGAACTGGAAAGAGAAATAGATCCTTAAGGTAGCATATGTAAGAATAGTGCAGAGCTAAACATATTATGTTTGAAAAGCTTGAGTTTAAAATTAACCGGGGTTGACAAAGAATGCTAATAAAAAGGGTTCTTTTTTGCTTCTAATAAAAATAAAAATGATAGAAAACAATCAGTATACTGTCTGATTAGTGAAGAATCAAAATGCTAACAGATAAGAAAGAAAAGGCAGAGCAATCCCTTTTTTGGTTTAGACTTATCCCATGAGAGTTTATGGGTTCCACCAATAAAATCTACAAGAACATCGTGAAGAGCAAATGAAAGGGCAGGAATCAAGTTAGCCATTAACAGAAACATGGTCAGGGAAGGCCTATTTACCTTTGGGAACTAAGTGATGGTTGGCTGAACTTTTTAGTGTTTTCTCTAAGAAATCCTAGAAGACTAATTAAATGTCAAATGACTGAAGGAGGACAAATGTTGACTCAATTTTCTAAAAGGAAGAAAAAGAGGACACAACAGCCAGTTTTACATGGGTGTCTGGCAGATTGTAAGCATTGGAAAACAATGCAGTAATTACAAAAAATCATCATGGATTTGTCTAGAGCAAGTCTTGGCAGATTAACCCTCTGTCTATATCTATATACCTATGTCTCTTTGATAATTTAATTTCCTTTTTAAAATTGCTGTAAACATATTTTTCTTTCAACAAAGTGTTTTTTAAAGTATCCCACAATATTCTAAAGATCAAACTAATTAAGCATGGTGTGGATGGTATGATAATTAAGGGGATGACTTGAAAATCATCTGGAAGGAAGATGGATTGGGATTATACCTAGTATAAACCTAGGTCCTTTACTTTTCAATTTTCAGTAGATGAAGAGGTATAAATCCCTTGTTGAGATGGACATAGAAATCAAATAAATAAGACTTTTTTTTAAAAAAAAGTTCAACTTATGTTCATAGCTGAAAATAATAGAATTGCAACGTACTTTCCTAATAAAAATCAAATGCATGGATATAGGAAGGGAGATACTTCTACTGTAAAGTATATGTGTAAGAAAAAAGACAAATGCATTTTTAAATTGAATCCAAAAATCCATAATGACTATACCACTGGAAGTAATAATTCTATTTTATTCTGCATTGGTCAAGCCCTACCTCTAGTGCTGTATCAAGGGCACAATATTTTAAAAATGATTCAGACCAGAACAAGTTCAAAGAAAAGTAATGTGGATAGAGGTTTAGAAACTAAGTCCTATGAGCTGACATTTAAGGAGCTGAGATGTTTAGCCTTCAGAATATCGAGAGGGGAAATATGATAGCACTCTTCAACCGAAGTACTGAATAAATGTTGCATAAAAGAAAGTGAAAGAGAGTCTTTGGATTTTGGCGGCATATAAGTTTAATAAATAAATAACTCCTGTCTTCCATTTTCTCAAACAGCAGGATACAGAAAGATGGATTTGTCCTACAAAAAGTCAGAATCTGATTAAATAACAGAAAAAAAAAACCCTAATAGGAAGAACGTGTTATAGTGGAAACAGTTGGCCAAATCAATGATAGACTCTTATGCACTGGATGTCTTCAGACAGCTAGTCATCTCTCAGGTATGCCTTAATTTGAACTCCTGTACTGAGCAAGGGGTTGAAATGGCTCCTTCCAGCTTTATGAATCTGGACAGATTATGTGAAGACCCAGTTCTCTGATGACCAACAGCAAGGTGGATGGATTTACAGTGGTTATGAGCACCATCAGAAAACCCAAAAGATCAGATTAGAGACAGATCATTATGGAAAAAAAATATCTATGTGGTTGCTAAGAGTCAACACCAACTTGATAGCACATAATCAATCAATCAATCAATCAGTGTTATGATTCTTTCATTATATAAATTACTCTCCTAACTCATAGGTGATTCCATTCAAACAGAGAATCTCTGATGAATTTATGATTCTGATGATTCAAGCTTCAAATCTGTGTGCAAAAACAGAAGTTCTTTTCGTATCATTATACAGCCCCAATTAGTTTGCTGCTTACTCTGTAGTTTTTCTGGCTCTCATCTGGTGCCTCTGAAGTCAGAGCAGACCTCTTTCAATTAGATAAATGAACAGGCAAATGTTTATTTTCTAATCTGCATGGAACAAGGACAATTAGAAGTATAAAAAACTAATAGCATCTGTGAAACATATTATGGAAAAACAAAGAGCATTTGTAGAGAACATCGGAGGACTTGCTGTGGGGTATATATGTGGGGTAGCAAAAAGTGATTGGCATAAGGAATATGCACTTCTTGAAGGATATAATATGAGAAAAATCAAATATAATAAATTGTTCTGATAAAAATGAATATCTTAGAAAGAAGGGCATTATCTGTGAACAGTTTTGACATACTTCTGTGTTCTGATTTTACCTTTCCTCTTGCTCCTTATCTTCTTTCAAGCTTCAATGACAAGATAACAAATGGCCATTTTATTTTTTATAAAAATACTTTATGTATTTTTATTTATTTATGAATCAAATTTATATTGCTACTAATTTCACCAAAGGTGACATTAATGAAGCTTGAGCTAACAACTCATAGTTTTGGAGTTTATTGCTACAGCAGATATGACAAATTACCTAGTACTCTGCTTCACAAGAATTTCTGTGGCTAATAGAAAGCCATAGTCGTATGACCATTCTGCCTACCACCACTCTGTTCTAAGTAGGACATCAGTCTATGAGTGATATTTCTAGTGTTCTTTCTGTTTGCAACTTTGCTCAGTTTTACTTGTGGTTCTGGCAACAGATTAATCTGGCAAACGTAGCTGCTTAGAATCTGTGGACTGAAGCTACATAAAAGTTCAAATGAATTATTTGAATAATTTAATAAATAAATAGCCACATGTAGGTTTCAGGTAGAACATTGTGTGTGGAGAGGAGAAGGAGAATAATAAATTTATTCAACCTCTCTAACAGAGCATGATCTCTGGCTTACAAAACCCATAAGTACAGTCCAATTCTTGTGCATAAATGTAACCAGAGTTCTTACCTTTTTATTATGTTGGAGATGTTTGTTTTCTTCACATGCAGAATGTGGAGAGATATTAAAACTTGGAGGTTATTCAGTGAAAATCAATGAATAAATGCCAAATAAATAAGTGGCCTAAAGGCCTGTGGAAAGAAAATTTTATTTCACATTATTTATGGTTAAATTGTGATATTTAAGTCTCGTATCAATGAGGTCTACTAGTTTATGGGCTTGAAAACTTAGTATACTTAAAGATTGACATGGAAGATGATGATGATCTGTTGGGATCACTTAAGAGTGTAGCTAACTGGAATCTCTGTGCACCAAAGTAATCTGCCAATGACGACTACATTCAAAAGTGAGCTTGGATAACAATACTAGGGGAAGTGGCTAGTTGTTGTGGCTCTTTAAGGGAGGTAACCTGGCTCTTTAAGGGAGGTACTGGGCCACTTAATACCAGTTGTTAGAGTACTGAAGCATCATCCTTCAACATTACATGTCCATATGTCCAACTTGTGACTTCTGGTTGGCAACATTGCAAAAAGAGACATTGGACAAGACTATATTATATTTTCAACATAATAGAATAATATAATGATAACAAAGGAATTATTCTGGAAATCAGTTTCACCACATGGCCAGTATCCGTTTTTGAAATATTTCTTGCCAAATAATTCTGGTACTCTAAAAGAGTAATTTTGCTGTTCCAGTCTTAAAGAGCAAAGAATTTAAAAATAAATTCAGAAACTGCATTTTGTAAAGTGCTTTTTATTCAATATTGTCAATCTCTGAGTGAAGTACTCATGCAAGCTTGGCTAACCTAGGAAAACCATTGCTATTCAGTACATAAGGACAGGCATCAACATTGCTAATGTGACTAAATACACATAGATTCTAAAACTGAGCTTGGTTTGCTTTCCAAATGTGTTGGAATAATTCAGTAAATTAACTCTAGTTCCTTAGCTCACCATTTTTGTTAATATTTTCCATAACATTCTCCCTTCTGCCTTTTGATTTAATTGCTTTACATCCTTTGAACAAAGTCCAGTGAAATTTAAATGAGTTATTTCCTATTGGATTCAGTGGAAGATAATCAGCTTAATTTTCTCTCATTAAAGGAAAATAGAGTTAATATCCTATATTTCTGGGAACAAAATCCATTAAATTTAATAGGACTTATTTCTCAGTAGACATGAAGAGAATTGAGCTATTAATGGGTAATCCCATGCATCCTTTATTCCAATTGCATTCTGCAATACAGGTTTCTAAGCACAATGCTTAATGATGGTTGGATCCTGCTCCTTTTGTTAGTTTTCAAGGAACAAAATGTGCATAATGTGCAGCCTGAACATTTTCAAGGCAAATGTCCTTTAGGAAAACAAAAAATAAACAGTATAACTCACAAATGGTGAGGGAACTACAATGAATTTTGATCATCTAGTTCAATCAAGTACTCCTACTTCAATAATCTTTGAAATAAAGGGTATTTAGCTTATAAGCTAAAAAAATCCGAATGTACTTACTATATCATGGAACAACAGCTGTGTTACCGTAAAACAGTAGGTGAAAAAATAATTTTAGAAATATTTGTCTTACTCTTAGAGCACACCAGGTGCATAATCACTAAGTTCATTACAATAGATAAAGCATAACACTGAAATAGTACAGTAGTAAGAGAATCTTATTATAGCCTGTTTTCAAGGAATAGATTAATGATTGTCAATTCTAAGTGATGACTTCCATATCTCAATGGAAATGTAAGTAATTGCACATTTCATTTACATTAGGTCATCTTAAGAAGTTACTTTTCATTTCAGTTCCTCAACTGTGATTTGCATATCTCTATAAAGTTATCTTAATAAGGATAAAGAAAAATAAAAGTATAGCTATACAACATCCAAGTGTATGAAATAACTCTAGTTATAAAGGAATTCTAATATACTTTAAACAATTTAAGTTCATTCACGCTTTCTGGTTCAAATGCAGATAGTCATTTCTTTCAAAATTCTGGTAGGTAACTAGATTAACATATATATATTCCACAAATTAGAGATATATAAGCTTTTAACCAATTCTTCAAAGAAAATTTCAGATTTGCTTTGGTCAGTCCAATGATGGTCATTTTGAGAGCTTTTCCTAATTTCCTCACTTTTACTTGGCTAGTCCATCCTGCTGTGCTCTTTGTGAGTTGAGTTGAGAACAACTCCATCTTCTAAGCTCAGCAGATCTAAACCTCTGCTTTCATCTTTCTACAATCTTTCTTTTACTTCATCCTGATAGATTGTAAAATGATAATCTATGCAATCTTCAGAACGTGGACTATAAATAGTTTCAGTCAGGATTATGGAGCCAATTAGACCAATTCTGTGATTTCCATGTAAAAACTTTGTTGCCGCTTGATCAAATGAATTAGCACCTAATATTTTGACATGTCTTGTTTCTTCTTTACTGCCTGGTAATTTGCCTTCAGAAGGAAATGCTGCCACATCCACTTCCTTTAAAATGACTATGTTGTTAATGCATTGTTTTTCACAATGGACATCTTTGTCCAAGATGTTTTGCCAAACAGGTGACGATGCTTTCTTCAACATCTGCAAGACTGAAATCCTCTGCGGAATAGCCTGCTTCAGAATCAGTTATGTAGAGCACCTCTGAACATATATCACATCTTCCTGATCTTTCAAATGTAGATTCGGAGGTGGGGCTCTTTCCCTGACCCTCTCCTGTAAATGGACCATCCTCGGAAGATATTTCCTGACAACCAAGTTTGTGATGTGGAAAAGTAGCTTTAAAGCCGTTATTACTATGGTTATTGTTGTTATTAATGTTCATAGCACTATTTTTATTATTCTGCCGTTTAGCCCCATCATCAGTACTCGTAACCAGTATAACTTCAGCAACGTTAACTTTGTTATTTTCTTCATCTTTTTCCTCTTTAGCACTTTGCATGGCCGCCTTATCATATTCCTTTGCATTCTTTTCACTTGCTTTTTCCTTTTCTGGTTCATTAGCCGCCTCTGCTCTCCTTTGCGTGATTCTATTCTCATCGATGCATGTTTTTGTTGTAATAGTATTATGAGGTTCCTCTTCCTTAGTCACAGCAGTGGGAGAGAAATGGTCATCTGAAAGTAAATCAACAGTTTCATTTTTCTTTTGCCTTATTGTCCCCCGCTGATGACTATCACCATTTGCGAACTGTGGCTGGTTTGTGTCACCCAGAGAAAGATTTGTATAAATTCTGTCTGTCTCATATTCAGAAACTTCAGGTGGCCATTTTGGTTTATTTACTTTTACCACCTCAATTGAAAGTAATTTTGGGGGAGTTTCTGTAGAAGGAGGCCACGTAATGTTTAATTTGCCCCTCTCTATATTCTGTTTTAAATTATCCATAATTTCACAATGTACTTATGGATTGCCAGGATGCAACATATGAGTAGTTGTTTTATGTACTTTTGATATGGTTGTTTTAACTTCTTGAGCAGGAACGAAACTAATAGGACCTTTTTGATTTTTGGAAATCCATAATTCTTTATGTTGCTTGTGTCCGAAGCCTTCATCATAATTTCCTTTGAATTTGAAAAGTTGTTTAAAATGTGGTTTGCAATATATTTTACCATGGAGAGAAGCATAATTTCCTAAGCTGCCAAATCAAAGAAAAATATTGTATAGTATTTTTCAATCATAGACAGTTCAAGAATACTTTTAATTGTAATTTTAATATCTATAAATATAACTTTATATCAATATATCTATCCATCCATCCAGCCATATATCATCTATTGAATCTGTCTGTGTACCTGTGTTATAGGTACAATCACCACAGGTACAACTACCTTGCTTAGCAACAAAATTCTGGTCCCAATCGTATGTCGAGAACTATCTGTATTATACCCATAAATTAAAAAAAATAATTTGGATCAATTCTTAGTGATATATTGAATTGAAGTCATGATGAATATTTATGGGATTGCTCAGAATATGACAGTCTAACTACAAGTTATTCACTTTTAAGGTTGGGCTTCAAGCAATTAATTTCATTGTTTGTGAATAAATAGCACAGGAATAGTTCAAAGATGTACTTTTCCTATGATATTTCAGAGCAAAATATTTTGAAATTTAGTTATAACTATAATTCTGTGCAGCTGACTGATTTTAACACAACTGCTATAAGCTTTACATTTCCCATTCATTGCTGAAATTAAAAAAAATATTCATATTTCCACATGAAGTGTAGAAAGAAAAGCTGCTTGTACTCTCTATGTTAATATTTTAATTTAAATGTCTTAAGTGATCCTTACTGAAACACTATTTTTTTCATTTAAAGACAACAACAGGAAATAAATTGATATTCCGCATTTCTACAAAAATTGCTTTCTTGTTTACTATTCCTGCTACTTCTTTCTCTGACAGTTATACATCCAGGAGAATTAATCTGAGAGATGTGAAGTGCTTCCATATTTTTATTTTAGAATAGTCATCTTTGAACCTCTCAATATTTGTGGAGCAACTATGTCACTTCATTATACCCGTGGCTTCCCTTAAGTTTTTTAGGTCTCTTATCAAAGCATAGAAAATCTGACTTTTTTAGAATTTTAGAATTACTCTACCTTCTTTCAATATGGCATGACTTTGACATTTATGGTGCATTACTGAACATGAGATCCGACTGTGATACATCACTTTCAGTATCCTTTCACCATCAGTGCCATTTTTATACTCTAAAATTAATACTTAATTGGAATTGATCTTCTTTTCTCTCTCTGAGTGTATACCTTCTGCCTGTGTATAGATTATATGGTACTAGGTAAAAGGAGCAGGAGGATAACAAAATGCATTGCAGGTTGGTGTGAGGAAAATAGAAAGCAGGAGTTTTAAGTATGTTCACCACCTTGATTTATATTTGCAAAAGGCTTTACTTGGAATGCTTATATCCTGCAATGAAACCTTTAAACACCATCAGACAACAACATCTGCCTATCCCAGGTTCTTGGGAAGGATTCGATAGTGGATAAAAATGCCTAGTGCCAAATCCAGCCTAAACATGTAGCTGATTGTGCAACCAACTATAATTATCATGGAAAGCATGCTTGGGTACAACTTTGCATTGCAAGTACCAGTCAGGGTTTGTATTGTGATAGTCTGTCATTTTCACATCATTGCAGTTTGTACAAATGTATTATGTGTACTTAGATTAAATGTTTTGTGAAAATTCAATTCTTTAAAAAACAGTTTCCTGATTTTCTCTATTGTAAGGTAATGTTATTTTTTTCTTTAAAAAACATGTTTTAGGCAAAACCCATTTTAGCTATTTTAAAAAATAGAGACCATCATGGTACAATATTGTCTAAATTTTAAAAAAGCTTTTGTAAAAATTAAGCGTACATTAAAAGATTTACCTAATTCACAACCAGGGCTAAGCCATAATGTGATGCATTTGTTTTTGTTTACACTGGCTTACTATGAAAAATGTTACAATGTTTCTTTCAACTATGGTCTAAAATATCCAGATATGAAATTGTATCTAAGTTCAGCTATTGACTAAGACCATACATTATTTCAGCTACAGTCTTCTGAACAAGCCATGATAGCCTGTCTCATGCCTAATGTTAGGTCAAAAGCCATAGCTTACTAACTACAGTGGCTGGATTTACATATCATACCAACTAAATTTAACCACCTAACAACTAGGCACGAGTACAGATCCACTTGTTGTAAGATTTATGTAATAGCTTTCATCTACTTTAAAATAGTAGTGGAACCATTTTCTACTTTAGTAGAGATGCCCAGACAAAAGAGAAGCTAAGTTATTCTGGTGACAGAGTTCAGTGGGACAACCAAATACACTGATTTATATTCAACATCTCAAGTATCATTCAACTGAAAATCAAAGCAAGCTTTGACAATATATGAATGTTAAAATGTAAAAATTTTAATTGCTCATTTCATCTTACCTTAATTTGTTACCACAATGGTGACACCGAAAACATGATTTATGAAAAATCTGCTTGTCGGCAACTAAGCACTCCATTGGATAAACTCTCTTTTGACAAAGTAGGCATATTTCCTTTCCCTGAAATTGCAGTTTCTAGAAATAAATGAGACCATGTCAGTGGTCTGACAAAATATTGTTTTTTTTTTTCTTTAGGCTATGGACAAAAAATTGCAATATCATTAGGGAATCTGAGATCCTTCACTTACAAATAATTAACCTTAAACTTCCTGACGGTCACATTAACATGAAATAAATACTTCATTTTGAGTAATGCTAGGCTTTTATATTCATTTGAAGACACTTTAACATTTCAATAAAACAAAGATAAAGAGGAATGACTCGTGCTGACTTTTTTCCTACACTTCCATTGCAATATTATTTATTTCAGATACTAAACTATATTTTGGATTGAACCTCACACTCTGTCTGGAGAGCCTGGAACAATTATTTCAGTTGCCACACACCCCACACCTAGGTTAAAAGCTCTCTTCTACAAGATAGGGTCCATAAAAAGGCACTTTTTAACAACATGCTGCACTTCTGCAAAGGAACTTATGCAATTCTATTATAATAACAAAAACAACAGCAACACTCAGTGGGGTTTGTTTTTAACCTGAAGCAAGCATCAAAATTGCCACAAAACATATTTTGTGAGATGTTAATTGTTTTAATTAAAATTCAGGAACAGGATTTTATCAGCAGAATTGAAATACAGTTTTTACCTTGAGAGACCAAACTTCAAACCCTCAGTACCGGTTAGCCACATGCTCTGCACATATAGTAAGCGCATGCTTTTAGAAAGGGAATAAAGATTTCTGGGAAAGAGGAAAGAGAGAAGGGGAAGTAAAGAAGTGTTAGCTGGAGTTATGTTACTTTCTCCTTCCAATTACATTTCGATTGTACAAAATGTTTTATTGCTGTGGTGCATACACTAAAAGCTTCCTTCACACGTCACATGCTTATTTACCACTGATAAACTCTGCTTCCTCGTGGAAACTACTTCTCACTTCTGCTTCGGTAGCTTCTGACATGGTGTAGCCGAGGCTCTGAAACACTCTCTCGCTTTCCTGCCAAGTCTTCTGAAAATTCCTTAAAAGATCTTCTGGTGGGTCGGGAGCAGAAATATCTAAGATGTGTCCTGAGATTACGTCTTCGTAGGTTGGAGGCGCCCGTGTGAAGCCGAATCCTGACTGCGTTCCATCTGTGCTCTGCGCGGTGGAGGTCGCAGTTCTCGACTCGAGAGATTCCATACCGTATGAGCACTCCTGGGCGGACTTTGCGTCAAAGCATATCCTGGGTTCACAGGAAAGCTCTTTAACGACACATTGTTTTTGCTTGTTAGATTTGGTTTCCTTTGGCTCACTTTGAGGCTTTCCAGAAGATTTTTGGAAATTATCTGTTTTGTTTTCTTGCTCTTGGGAACTTGGACGAAATCTGTCCTTTCTTGACCTACGCCTTACTTCCTTTGACTTGTCTCTAATCATACCATTTTCAACATACTTGTTCTTAGATTTCCCCTCATTTAATGCCTGATCATTGAAAGATTGTAACATTGTATCTGCTTTATCCCCATAATCACTGCTGAACGTTTCAGGTACATCTGGCTCCTTCCTTACGTGAATTGCCTGGTCAGATGCTTCATACCTATGCCTAAGCCGTTTAGGACCAGCCTTAGGAACATCGAAGTGTTGTGCAACAGAAACAGAGCCTACATTTTGTCCATGGGGCTCTTCTGGAATGCTCCCACCCTTTTGAGAGACGTATGTTTGATTGATTTGGGATTCTTCATGAGTTTCTTTGACTTTTGTTACTGCCTCAGCGGTTATATGTGTGTCATTTGCAAATGGTAATTTGTAAATGTCAGACTGACATGCATCAATCTTGATCTGTCGACGGAGGGTTGCAGGAGATTTAACAATCTCTGACCTTTTCTCCACAATAGTAATTGGAGTTACTGATCTATTCAGGATTGCTCCTTGAGATAGTTTTACTGTAGTGTCTTTAAGTTTTGCAAGTTGCTCAGAACGGGCAGATGAGTGTTGAATCTTAGAAGTTGGTGTAGTAGATCTTGGTGGGGGTGATGGTGGAACCGGAGTGCTTTCTCTTTGGACTGGAGACAAGAAATCCCTGAGAGGGGATTCGATGCATCTAGATTCAATTGTAATGTAAGTAGGTGAAGGAGCTCGCATTCTTAGCGATGGTGAAGAAGTTCTGATATCTGAAAATATGTGTGCGCTGACTTGCTGCTTTATTTCTGGATGTGCTGTGATATCTTTGGACATTTCTTTAGTCTTCTGTGAATCTTTTCTGTTGGATCCAATAGACACTTTAGTTATTTTTTGTGATGATCCTCCAGTGTTGTGAATATTTTTTTTACATTTCATGGGATTTATTGAAACCATGGCTGTTTGGATTGCATCTTCACATGAATGAAGTATTTTGGTAGCTTGATCTTTAATAACCAACAATTCTTCTCTCATCTTTTCAACATTGTCTTCCTCGGCAATATAACTTAAGCCTTGCTTCTTTTCTTGTGCTACCAGCCATTCTGGAATAACATTTAAGAACACCTGAAATGTTTTGATTCCATTTTTACTTGGCTTCATTTCAAATTCTTTAATTCTGGACAACAGCTGTTGTACCTCCTCCCGTTTCCTCAACAACTCTAATATGTCTGCTGAGTTTTTCTCACCTTTCTGCAGTGTTCCTCTTGGTGAGCTAGATGGTAACATTTTTTCCTGTACAGGCTTTGGTATCTTAAAAGGGCTTTTCTTCTGTTCTGTCGTAATTTCCCAGATATATTCTTCCTGTTCTTGTAGATTATTCTTTTCCTGAGACAGGTTTTTATTCTGAATATTTGTCTCCAAAACAGAAGTTGGCTCTGGTTCAGAATGCAACATCTGAAATGTATTAGGTAAATCAATTATTTTTTGCTTAACCATTTTTTCTGGTTTACTGCTAGCTGCTTGTTCTTTTCTTTGAATTATTCCTTTCTCTTCTTTAAAATGAGCAATTACCTGGCTTTGCTTTCCTTCCATCGCCAAAACATTTTTTTCTTGTTCCATTTTGCCTTTCTCTGTTTCCTTTCTTTGACCTAATCTCTCTTTCACTTCACTGGATTCTTTGTTCCCTACTTGTTGTCTGCCTTCTGCATACTTAAAAAATGTTTTTTCTGTGTGGATTTTTCCATCTGCTTTCATACAATTACCTGCAGCATTTTTCTTGCTTATGTTTTCTTTCTGTTTTTCTTGAACCTGTTGCTTCAGAACATCATGGATACTTGTTCCTTTTTGGTTTTCATGAATTATAGAATCCTTGTGGTCTTTAGGTAAGGTTTGATCAAAAGTGGGTCCTTGGATATTTGTAACTTTGAAAGCAGGGTATACTGTTTTATTATCTGACACATGGAAATGCTCCTCATTTTGATGCTGCTCTTTCTTGCTCATTGCATGTTCTTTGTGGGTCTGTACTTTCTGAGAAGATACACTATGTTTTGCAAGATGTTGTGATTCATGGATGGTTTTTTTCCTGATGTATTCTTCTGCTGAGCCTGTTAAAACTTTTTGAGACAATTCAGCTGTGGATTGTTTTTGCAAGAGCTGTAGATCATCACCTTCTGAGGTGGCGATTTGAGGCTTTCTCTGACATTCAGGCTCAATAGATGTAGCTGGAACTGCAGAAAGCAATGAACCTTGCAGAGTGTTTTGATCCTGTTTATATGATTTTGTCACTGGCAGGCTGATTTCTGACTCTGCCTGACCTAGTCTTCCCCAGGTTTCACTGTTCCTTCTCACGTGTAATTGACAAACATCCTTGGCTTGCTTTTGTTCCACCTGTTCCTTTTGCAGTCTGTATTTTTCTTCTGCAATCATTAAAGGAGTTTTGAATTTTCGCACATAAGGTTTAGGTGATGTTTGTGTTGCTTCTGATGGAAGAGAAGGAGACCTAAAATGTGGAAATGTCTTATTCATTGGTGATACTTCCAGACTGATTGTTTCCATAACTGATGAAGGCCTTTTAACTTCTTCCGTTTTTGTGCAGTTTTTATTCTCTTTTCTTTCATGACTAACAATTGAGCTTTCTGCTCTTTCTTCCACTATATTTGTTCTATCAACCTCTTTGTGCATCTCAATAATCCTTGGTTGCATTTTTTTAGATGTTTTGCCCTGACTTGCTTCTAATTCTTTTATAAGTTCTGCCTGAAGATGTTTTGTGTTGTATGGGATCCTTCCCTCAGGCTGAATTGGCTGTATTAGTTTTTTGTCTAGACTTTTGAAGAAATGTTCCTTAGGCTGAGAGAGAGTTGGGTGAGGCACATAAGATGTCAATTCATTTTCAAATTTCTCTGCAGTGGGTGGTGGAGGAGGAAAATTCTGATACTCTGTTTTAAGTTCTTCATTTAGTGATGGTGAAGGAAATCTCTGTCTGTCACAAAGCATCAATAAATGAGGGGGTGGTGGTGGCAGAGGAAAGTCAGCTTCAGATAAAGTAAATGGAAGTGGAGGTGGAGGTGGAGGTGGTGGTGGTGAAGGAGGAGGTGGAGGTGGAGAATCAATTTCGAATCTATCTGAGCCTTTCGGATTCTTACATGGATTCACAAGATTTTTCATTTCCTCAGCACCTTCAATTTTAGACTTTCCTGTGAACTTCAGCATGGATTTCTCCTTACACTTCTGCTTCCTTTCAGCTTCTTTAAGTTGCTTGTGCATTTCCTGTGTGAGTCTGATTTTTTGATTAGTTTTTATATTCTGCTCTGATGCCATGGAAACCTCAGCTTGGCTTGCCATGACATTATTTTTCTTTCCTCTGCAAACCTCCTTTGAATGCTGAGATTGTTTTCTATCTTGTTGCACCTCTTTTGTTTCAAAATGACCAGCTGCTTTGGAAATCAGGCCAGTTGTTCGGTTGATCTGTTGTTCTGTCCCTTTGCAATTGGAGCTATGGTGATCACATGTTGGCTGGACTGGTTTTGCTTTCATCTCATCCTGACTATTCACGTCAACATATTTTTCATCTTTATATTCATGAAAGATGTTTTGTTTCTGTTCTGTCATTTGTTTTGCAGTCTGTGTGACATTGGTTGAATGGTCTTTCATCAATATTCTGCTTGCCTGTGATTCCTCTGATCTTTCATTCTTCTTAACATTATTACAAAAAGCAGATTGATCAATCACATACTGATCTGTATGTCTCTTTGCTGTGACTTTATCCACAGACTTATCTGCTTTTTCAGTGAATTTGTACTGAGACTTAGATAAGGCCTTCATATTTTTCTTATCCATCTCATGACTCTTAATGTTCCATCTCTGATCCCAATGGATGGCTTTGGCATCTTCTGTAAGAAAACTCTTCTTCTGGGACATCATTTCCTTCGGGAGAAATGTAATATCATTCTTTAAGTGTTCAGCTGAACTGGCTTTGTCCTGGATTAATTGCTGAGATGGTTTCAGCAGGATTTCATTACTTTGTTCTGCTTCTATGAATCTTTGGTGCTGCATTGATTTTGTTTCTGAAGAGGCATCCGCAAAGCTCTCTATAGCACTTTGAGTAATGCCTCTGACTGTTTCTTTGTCTGTTTCTTTGAAAGATTGTTGAACTGCTTTTAAAGGTCTTAGTGTGGATTCGAGGTCATTTTGGACAATCTCTTCTTTCAAGACTTCATTTTTTGTTTGTATTGCTTTCTCCAGAAATTCAATGGCCTGTTTAATATCACCAGGAATGACCTCTGGTTTTTCTGTTTCTCTCGGTTGATGAACTGATTCTTGAAGAGACTTCAAAATTGCATGGATGTCAGCTTTTGCAATTTCTTCCTTCTCTTTAATAGTGGTCTGATTTATAGCCTGACTTAGGGAATTTAAAGTTGTTTTCAAATCACCTTTTATAATTTCTTCTTTGTGTACCTGACAAGACACATTTTGTGGCTCAGATGTAAAAATTTTAACCGTCTTACAGACATCTCCCGGAATTATGTCAACTTTGTTAACTGTCTGCTGTATTTGAGACTTCTTTTTCTTTAATAAAAGTCTGGTACCTTCAACATCTCCCCCAATTATTTCCTCTTTATCATCTTGATTTTTTCTTGCAAATATTTCATTTGTCTCTGACTGGAGTAATTTCAAATAGTCCAAAGCTCCAGCTTCTATGCAAGTTGTAAAAAACTGAACATTGCCCCTTTCTGAATCATCTATTTTAGGTCTTTCTGATATTTCATGATTCATTACAGAAGAGAGAAGACTGTGAATTGTACGCTTTACATTGCCACCTATAACTTCATCTTGTCCAACTTTACTGCTTTCTTTTTTGTGGAAGAGAGAATAGATTGTCATATTTATATTGCCCTTTTCACTTTCCTGAATTAAAATCCCATGTTTCATGGAACGATCCTTATTAAACAGTTTTTTAATGGCTTGCTGTATATCACCTCTTACAATCTCTTCTTTTTCAACCTGCACAGCTGTTGAACTATTCAGCAGTTGCTTTTTGGTCAAATTTACATTGCCCTTTTCATCTTCATTTACTTTAGTTTCCCTTTCCAGAGTACTTGGTTTGGACAGCAGGTTTATCATGATGTTAGCTAGATCTCCTTTAATAATCTCTTCCCTTTGTATTTCTGGAGTTTCCTGATTCATCAACTTATATTTTGCCATTCGGACATCTCCAATTTCATCTGCCTCCAAGATAATTCCATGAGTTTCTACAACTTTCTGTGAATAAAGTTCCTTTAAAGTTTCTTTCACACTTTTTCCTATGATTTCTTCCTTTTCAATTTTACTTTCATTAAATTCATGGAAAGGTGTTGTTTCAAAAAGCCATGTGGTGGTTTTTACATCAACCTGTGGGATTTCCTCCTTATTTATTTTTATATCATTCTCATCCTTTTCTTTAAGTGTGTCTAGAGGCTGGTTTTCAAAGAGCCATACTGCATGCTGAACATCACCTTCTTGTACTTCTTCCCTTGTTACTGTCTGAATATCTTTATATTCTGAATTTTCCCCTCTAATTTCATCAATAGTCTGTGTTTCAAATAGCCAAGTACATGTCTTAACATTCCCTCGTTGTATTTCACTGACATTCACTGTTCTTACATACTTGTCTCCCTGGGTTTCTTCAGATTCAAATAATTTCTTGTTGGCTTTTACATTGCCACCCTGGACACTATTAACTGTGGGAACAATGAACTTCTCCTTATCTGAAATAGTGTCCAATGACTGTGTTTCAAATCGGTATCTAACTGAGCTAACATTTCCTTTCTGGATGTCTTCCTGGGTGACTGATTTTATAACATACACATTATCAGACTTGTTTATTGATCCTAAAGGCTTAGTTTCAAACAGCCACCGGGTCCCACGTACATCTCCATGTATTACTTCTTCCTTCTTAACTGTAGTCACCTCATGATAATATCCTTCTTTGTCCTGAATTGCATAAAGTGGCTGGGTCTCAAAAAGCATTTTGTAGCTTTTCACATCCCCCTTTGTTATTTCTTCACTGTTTATGGTTTTCTTGATAGTTTCACCCACTGAATAGTCATCTTGAATCTGGTCCAGAGAAAATGTCTCAAAGATGAAACAACCATTTTTCACATGTCCATCTTGTACATCTTTAATAGTTTGGACAGAGGTTCTTTCTCCTTTGTATTCTGAAATTTCATCAAGGGACTGATTTTCAAAAAGCCAACAACAATGCAAAACATTTCCTTTTTGTATATCTTCACTTTGTATGGTTTTAATTTTGTTCAGAACTTCTTCTGAGGTGATACTGAGCGAGTCTAATGGCTGGGTCTCAAATTTATACTTCATGGTGGAAACGTCTCCAGGCTGGATATCAATGTCCACAATTCGCTTGAGTTCTTTGTCCTCTTCTCCTTGTATGTTTTCTAGGTTTTCAGTTTCAAATAGGAAACAAGCTGTGCGGACATCACTGCCCTGAATATCCTCTTGCTCAACTGTGTGTAGCTTAGCTGTTTCTGATTCTACCCCTATTGCATCAAGAGATTGTGTTTCAAATAGCAAGGTACATGTTTTCACATCTCCTCGCTGTATATCTTCAGTGTTCGTTACTGTTGTCTCTTTCTCATACAGAGTTTCCATTGGCTGAGTTTCAAATAACCACTTGCACATTTTCACATCCCCTTTGACCACTTCTGTTGCCTCCATCTCTTGCTTGTTTTCTTCATCTTCCACATTGCTAAAATATTTAATGGAGTCCAAAGGCTGAGTTTCAAACAGCCATTTTGCTGTTTTCACATCACCTGACTGTACTTCTTCGGAAGATATTCTTTTGATAATCTCAATTTTCTCAATGCTCTCATCAAACTGGTCAATAGGCCTTGTTTCAAAAAGCCACCTGCAGTTTCTGACATCTCCTTGGATCACTTCTTCTTGACGAATTGTTTTAACTTTATGATATCTCCCAAGATTATCCTGGATGGCATATAATGGGGTAGTTTCAAAAATGTCTTTATTCAATTTTACTGCACCTTTTGTTATACCTTCAGCATGGATTTTATTTGCATTATTATGTTTGCTTAACCAGCATGTTTCAAATGCATGCTTATAAATGCTCACATCTCCCTTGTCAATTTCTTCCAGTTTCACAGTTCTTATTAATTCTTTTCTTTCTTCTCTAATTTGTTCAAGAGGTTTTGTCTCAAAAATCCATTTCTGATGCTTCACATCACCTTTCTCTTCCTCAGTTGCTGTCGTTTTTTGAAGTTTTTCAACATCTGGGCTGTCTTTTAACATATCCATTGGCAATGTTTCAAATAAGTGCTTAGTAGTATTTACATCTCCTCCGATTATTTCTATAGCAGGCAAAACATTTGTATCTTCATTTTCTTTTAAGGTATCAAGGGGCTGAGTCTCAAACAGCCAACATTTTCTGCAGACATCAGTGCCCAGAATTATTTCTTTTTCTACAGCAGGTTCCTCAGACTCTTTAATAGTACCTAAAGGCTGGGTTTCAAATAACCATTTTGCTCTGCTCACTCCACCTTTGATGTTTTCCTCCATGGAAATTCCATGGACAACTTTGACTTCCAAAGAATCTTTGTTGATGATATCTAGAGGCTGAGTTTCAAACATCCAGCGGACTGTTTTGACATCTCCCTTCTCCAGATCTTCTCTGTGGACGGTTTTAATTTCTAACATTTGTCCTGAATTGTTTCTAATAACGTACATTGGTAGTGTTTCAAAATGCCTTATACTTCTTTTTACATCACCTTTAATCTCCTTTAGTTCTGATCTAAGTTGTAACAGCTTAGCTTCATCCACTGAATAAAGCTGCCCAAGACTGTCCAGGTGCTGTGTTTCAAACATATATTTCACTGTTTTGACATCTCCACCTGTGATTTCCGTAATGGAATTTTCATTGGACTCTCCTTCCTGCTGATGGTGAATTTTATTCATTGAATCCAGTGGCTGAGTTTCAAACATCCACGTGGCTGTGCGGACATCTCCTCGGGCCAGATCTGGTATTCGGTTTGCAGTTCCTGCATTGTCTGAAAAATTTGCACTCAGTGCATCTATGGTTTGTGTTTCAAACATCCAGGTAGTGTACTTAACATCTCCCCCAGCAATGATTTCTTGACCTGCAATGTTTTTAACATTATTTTGGTCAGAAGTCTCATCTTTTATTGAATCCAGGGGCTGATTTTCAAAGATCCACTTCATTGATTGGACTTCTCCCTTTAGGATTTCATCCCATTCTAAATATTCTGTTTCTGGGCTGATGCTTTTTTGAGGGCTGCTTTCTATGTTCTCAAAGACATACTTAGCCTGAAGTACATCTCCTACTACTGAGCTATCCAATTCAGTGTTGCTGTGAGAGACTATGTTGGAAACATCTTTGAAATAATCTTTTTCTAAATTCTTTCTTAATTCAGGATGTATATGTTTGCATAAACGTTTTAATTCATAAAGGTTTCTTTGCCTGGAATATAAATCTTTGGGAAGAGCTTGCTTGGATGGAGAATGAGAGGGTTCAGGGGACTGGGGAAACTCTGTCATTTCAGAAGGAACCTGTAGTAAATCTGGAGATGGTGGAGGAGGAAATTCCTCTGTACTCCCATATTTAGAAAACTTGTGATAGGCTGGAATTGAGGCAGCAGATGTATGCTCTGTTTTCCTTGCCATATACATTGCCTGTTCTCTACTTGTAGAAGTAGCTTCAGCAGAAGAATGAAAATTTGCGGAAGGCCATACTTTTTCTTGATACCCATTTTCAATCTTTAGAAGAGAAAATAATATCTCTTTAAATTTATTTTCAGGGGGATATTTTTATATTTTTATTCTATAGTTGACCCAGTGCTACAAAGAGCTAAGCAACAAGAGTTCAAAGATACCTTTTTTCAAAAAAGCTTTCAATATAGTGCAACAGGTTGATTTAACATATTCTATGAATCATACCTTATTTGGTTCATCTGAAACAATAGCAATTTGAGATACACCACAATATGCAGATGCCAGTTTTAGATAATGATGTTCTCTGCTTTTATCTCATAGTAAGAAATGTAGCAGTCATAGACTTATACTTCTTTATAAGAACTGAAAAGTAACAGGAGAAAACTGGCAGGGAAAAGATTTTAGGAGGACAGAAAAATACTTTAAAGAGCAATAGTTTGCTTATTAACTGATTTATCAAAGTTTATGCTTAAGACAATGAGAAGTGTACTAGCCCATTGGATCCAAAGGAGAAGCTGAAGGACCCCAGTCTTGGCATAATGATATAACATAAAAGTGGTACAGAGGATGTCAGGGAACAGACAAACCTCGCTAAGGTTTGTCTTGGAACCTCTGAAATAGAAAAGAAGCTTGTCTAGTCAAGTCTCACGTGTTGCACTGAGACAAGAACAGTCAACATGTAGTATTTCAGGTACTGCCAAATTTCAAATTCCTATAACTTCAAGAAGCATAGCTATTAGTGAGGGTTGCTGAGAATTCAGGCAACTTTCTGGAAGGCCATGGGCCAAGTCTTGGCAGAAGGACAGCTGCCAGTCTCTATCTGGCTTTCAAGAAATTAAATAGTAATCCTACTTGACTCAGCATGCTCATTATTAGAAACATTCATTGTTTAGCCAGAACTGTATTCTGTTATGTAAGTATATTTATCAAAAATATTTACCCCAAATGTACTACTATTGCTACTCAAAACAAAGTTTTGCTTTATGATCAAAGTAGTTACAGTTTGGTATTTCTTAAATTCCTCTTGCCTCATCACTGACCTTGATCTGCTTTGGAGATGTTCCATTCTCTTGGCCAGAATGATATGTCTTTCCTTGGGTTGTTTTCTCAAAGTGCTGTTTCAAGGATTTTGTAGAAATCTTTGGGATCTCCTCATTCACAGATGCATTGACTCCTATGACATGAAAATAAAACTGAGAGGGTTATAAAATAGTTAAATGAATTAGATTTAATCACCATAGAGATGCCTTGTGTTTTATTTGATTTGATTTATTTATCAAATTTATATGTCACCCATCTCATTATCAAGCAACTCTGAGTGGCATCATTGAAGGAACTGTCTTCCTATAAGGATGTGGAATAAGTCTGATGGACCTTTAGAATAAGTCTAGCCTTGTCCCTCTTAAGATTTGTATATCATATAATAGTACAGAAGTGTCTTCCTCAAGTTCTCTTCAGAAGTTCTGGACCAATTTCCAGCATTCTCTGCTAGGGTAATATTTATCCACATGCAAGGGGAATTTGGAGTTTCTTAATGACACAATGGCACCTGCATATTATAGAATTTCTGTCTAACATTGCAGTAACAGTATCTGTTATCATTAAATGCTGCTTAGTTGTTCAATAAACATATCTGGTACAAAAAATGTTTAGCGTAAAAGAAAAAAAAGGATTTGCTTAAACTTATGAAGGTTATTGTTATTCCTTTGAAGATTTCTAGCAAACTACATCTTTGAAAACAGAACACTAAGTCATGTGCTTTGTTTGTTTTTGGGCTTAGCAATGAAGTGTGAATTGACCCATTATGGCTTAGCATTTTGTGCAAATTGGTTCATAGTCCTTGTCTAACAAACAATAAAATGATGTTAAAATCCTGGCTTACAGTTATATGTGTTCTGAGCCAAGATGGTGAATTATATTGATGTCTTTATTCATTTAACAGTTATCTTAATCTCAAGCTGTGTCTTAACTTCCTGTTTAGTGTTTTATTTCTACTCCATTTTATTTCCAATGGCTATTATAGAGATTGCTGAAAACTATATTCTTGCAGCTAAAACAAGAAAGTAAGTTATGCATAACACACAACTTACAGTTTTATATCAGTAAAATAGATGCATACCATATATCCAATAAAAAAAGTTTTCCATTTCAGCTGTGTCCAACTCAGGGTGTGTGTGTGCTCATCTCTGTTTCAAAGCCAAAGAGCCAGCATTGTTGGAAGATGCTTTTGTGGTTATGTGACCAGAGTGACCATATGCTGAGGTGCATGGAATGCCTTCCCACCAATTTAGGTACTACCTAATTATCTACTTGCATTCTGCATGCTTTCGAACTGCTAGGTAGGCAGATGATGAGGTCAATAACAGGTGCTCAGCATCTTAAACACTAGGCCACCACGCCCCAGGTATATCCAATAGAACAACGCTAATGGATGGACAGAAGTAAATATACATATCATTTGTTGAATCTTCATGGCATGATCCATCCTGACTTTAGAAGGATGAATCAAATTACATTTCCAATGAATTTTTTAAATTTGGATCTATTTTGCCTTGGAACCAGCATATATGAAAATAATATTTGCTGGTAAGCTGTTTGGGGTTTCTTGTAGCCCTCAACTATATTCCTATCTGTTAGATTGTCATACCTGTTCTCTCAATATTTTGAGTGATGCTAGAAGCTTTCTTGGCCTCCATGGAAGCTTGCTCCTGATGGGAAACCTGTACAAAAAATGTGAGTGTTAAGAAAAACGAACACCTTATCTCCTACATTTTGTGTGACTCAGGGGACACAAGCAAATGTATACTTCATGATGTGAATAGTAAGATTCAAGAGCTTTCTACAGTCAGACATCAGTAAATCAAATACCAGTTCTGCCATAAATTCACAAAACCCTAGTCCCCTCAATTAAAATGCTTATAGCTACAGGTAGTTCTCGAATTACAACTATTCATTTAGCGACTGCTCAAACTTACAATGGCACTGAAAAAAGTGACTTACAACCAATCCTTGCATTTACAATCACTGCAGCATCCCTATTGTCACATTATCAAAATTCAGTGCTTGATAACTGGCATGTATTTACAACAGTTGCAGTGTCCCAGAGTCATGTGTTTGCCATCTGCAACATTCCTAGCAGCCTTCTGATAAGCAAAGTCAATGAGGGAATCCAGATGTGCTTAACAGCTGCTTGATTCACATAACAACTGCAGTGATTCATTTAACAAATAATGGCAAAAAGGTTGTAAAATCAGGCGCAACTCGATTAACAACTGCCTTGCTTAGCAACAGAAATTCTGGTCCCATGTACCAGAATAAGACCATGTACTGGTCTTATGTAGTCATAAGTCAAGTACTACCTGTATTTCGAAAATTACTCCATAATTTGACACTGATGTATTTCAGTAAGGCTCAAGGGACTGACCTAGTGTACCATTTCTTCTTCTCCCTCCTGGAGACAGGATGCTACGGGGTGCATGACTGCAGTGAAACAGGCAAAAGCTAGGATTTGTGGAAGCATTAAGCACCCCACCACGCACCCTTTTCTCCATATTTTGAGCATGACCACTTGCTACCTTTATGATCCAATTATACCAGATAATTGCATAGTCACAATGAGAGAATTAGCATTAACACTAATCTGATTGACATTCCAGTAAAAGAAGATACCCAGCATTTTTGATCAGATGTCCTCTGGCCTTTAAGGAGTATATTAAGGTCTTTGTTCCAAAAGGCTGATGAATGCAGGGCAAAGAAGTCTAAAAAACCAGGACTCCATTGGCTTTGTTTTCACTGACATTTAAAAATCTGCAAAAAATTTATATTAACTATACTTAATTATTTTCTATGTAATTAATATTTCTCTGTTCTGTTAAAAATGTCAACTGAAAACCTTTGGAAGGGCTGCACTCAAGGCTTCAGGGGCCGTGTGTAGGAAGAATTATCTTCTAAATGAATGCAGGGGAGTTCTGCATTGCAAGGGGGTCAAAAAGAGTTAAGTTAAGGTGGCAGCCACAGCCATGAAATCAACACTCTGTCCTTTTCAAAATACGTGTCACATGAATGTTTTGATTGCACGATTGTCCCTCCCCGCAGACACTTTTGGCATGGCAGGCTAAGCTGCTCGTGGCTCTTTCTTCAGTCACCTGACTAGTTCTCAGCCTGGGCTGGGGCTACCACAAGACGGATGTGTTGACCCCCCTTCCTGCCCTTCCTGTCTGTGCAGAGAAGGCGAGCCTGGTTGCCTGACCTCTGCAAGGGCAAGTGACTCAGGGCCTGCTTTCTCCTTGTGGTCCTTGTTTGCTTCTCACTAGTCTCTGTGCGTTTCCTGTGCTTTCCCTGATGTCTGCATACATGGATGCCTTCGTTTTTTGTTGCCACATTGTTCTGTTTGAGACTAACATAGGACTTTTCTTTTTCTTTCTTTCCTTAAAGTGTCATCAGAGCTCCAATGATGCAATTATCAAAGCAATGGAAAAGAATGTTCTTTACTTCCTTCTTGATAGATCCAAGGAAACTTGGTAGCAAAGAAGTATTGATGGTTCAGTTTCACAGGAGCCAAGTAACAATGATCCTACATTGCAACTGGAAGATATTAAAACAATGCAGGTAGTCCTCGATTTACAACCATAATTGAACCTGGTAATTATGTTGTGAGTCATAATGGTCATAAAGGGGGTCAATGTTGATTGAACCTGTTTTTAAGAATATTTTTGTGGCAGTTGTTAAATGAATGGCATGTTTCACTATGGGCGTTTTTTTGTGAGAACCCGGGAGTAAATACTGGTTTCTGGCAAAAATGTAAATCCGGTCATGTGACTGCAAGGAGCTGTAAATGGCCATAAATGCAGGCCAGCTGCCAAGTGTCTAAAATATGGTCACGTGACCACTGGGGCACCAATGTCAGAATTTTAAAATCAGGTCATAAGTCCTTTTGGAGGATCCTTCAACTTTGAATGGTTGCTAAGTGACTGGTCATAAGTTGAGGACTACTGTAAAGGGAAGGGAAGCTTTATAGTAATGTGGGCAGAAAGCAAGAGGACCTTGCTTCACCTAGTTTAGGCAGAAACTAAAAGAATCCCATATCAGGGAATAACTGCTTCTGTCAGGTCAAAAGTCTATCCATGTTCCAGCGCAAAAGTGGCCACTAAAGAATTAGGGTCCTTGCAGAGGATTGCTGCTGCATGCTCACACAATCTGATGCCTAAAGTGCGTCCTGTCTGCCCCACATACTTTTCTCACAGTCCATGCAAGGTATAAATACAGAATGTTTGTTTGATCTTCCCAGGTGACACAGTGTTTAATGCCCGTGATTTGGGTTTGCAGAGCAGTTTGGGGATGGTGAGCCACCCCCATCCCATACTGCCAGCACAGCCGCTCTGTCACCTTTTCATCCACATGAAAGAATCCCACTGGGAGAATGGAGCATGAGCATCAGGTGCTGAGGATGGGTCAGGTGCAACATTATAAAACAAATACAAAGAACAGGTAAGATTATGGCCACACAGGGCAGCATCTAGCTGCTGGAGAAGTGGAAATGGGCCAGGTACAGCAGCTGATTGGATTTGGGGCTGTAACCAGAACTGAGCAAAGGGCTGAAGACTGCTCTGCAGGGCTTAAATAGAGTCTGGTCATAAAGTAGCATTTTGAATTGCAGGTGGAAAACATGAGTTGGAATTTGAGTTGGATTAGGTGTGAAGTGGATTAGGTATGAGGTAGATTAGGTATGGGGGGGAGGCAATATTGTCTATTCTTGCTCTCAAGAGGGGTTTCGTGGCTGGTGATGCTAATGGGCCAGGAATCAAGTCTAGATTAGCCTGATTGAAATCTGCTAATTCGCTTTCTCTAAGTGATCTTGAAAAAATGTTGCCCAGTGATATTATATTCCCACTGCTGTTTATGTGCTATACTGAGAGACTATAGATGTAGCCCACTGTTAATCGTGCAGATCAAAATTGGGCCTCACTCTGCTCTGTTTCCACAAACAAAAGCAAGCAAACAAAATAGCAAAAGAGAAATATAATTTATATATGGCATTTATATGGCCACCTATCTCAGTCACACAGTGGGTAGCTAACAGTATTTAAAAACAGAACTAAAACAGTATAGTTTTAGTATATTTAAATTATACCTGCAAAATATCTATATAAAATGCCTCTCAGGTAACAGTCGGCATCCTTAGATTTCCATTCCCATCCCCCAGTCTAGCCATCAATTCACATATATGTTCCTTGATCTGCATTAAGACAATTTGCACTTTTAACTGTTCAACCCCTACCCCAAATTTAATTATGTCTATTTCAGTTAGGAAAAGCAATCTACTATCTTTCCAGCAATCTACTGCTTTTTAAGTGGACATCTAGGTCCATACACAACAAAACCTTGAATTCTACCTTGATTTCTATAGGCAGCTCTCACTATTCTCTAGGGAAGAAAAAGGAAGATCTGTTAAAACCTAAAATTCAGAATGTGTTTCTGTCTTTGATCATTTTATGTCTCCATGGAAGAAGATGGAAGGATTGGAAAAAGGGTTGAGCAAGTGGAAATGAGAAAGAAAGAAACAGCCTGCAAAAATGAGGAGAGAGGAGTACATCTAGGAGAAATCAGAACAGTATAACAAAAATAGATTATAGCTTTCTATGAGAGTAAAACCACGATTTTGATTGTTCGTGAAAACATATAGAAGCTATGAATTGCACAAATCAGGCTGTGGAAACTAAACAAAAAATGCTAGAAGAATTGTCAATATGAGATTGTTAATAGGTTCTATACAGTGCTTGTTTCCTCAGAATAAATTTGAGTGTGTTCTACAAGGACTTGCAATTCCTTAACTAGTGTGGTTGTGATTGCAGGATCAGTGATTGAGTTGTCTTGGGTTGCTTGTGAGCACAGCCCCCTAAATGTAATACTGCAAATATGTTTGTGTGTGTGTGTGTTAGATAGATATCTGCTTTGTTTAGACAGGATTTGGCATTTTTGTTCACCTATCAAGTCCCACCCAAGAGCCTGGGAGAGGCAGATGCTGTTCTTTGATGTTGTTAAAGGTATCATTGCAGGATGTAAGCTATTCTAAGTGAAGCTGTCTTTTGCAATGATTGATGGTGAATTTGTCAATGCTGATGGTGTTCAAATGGTGCTCCAGTTGTTTGGGATTGCACTCAAGGCCCTTCTGTCTGTCTGTCTATCTATCTATCTATGAATATGAGCAGCAGAATATGGGCCAATGCTTCTTGTAGTCAGTGCTATTGTAATAAGGGGATTATCACTACAACTGCCATTTTGCATTTATAAGTCTGGCTTTAATTTATAGAGGTGAGAGCCAAAGGGGATGGGCCAAGCAAAAAGATATAGAAGTACATGAAAAAAAAACCCACAAGTGTTATTAGAAAGAGGAGAGGAAAACAGTTTTATTAAATATTATTCTGTAATCTGTCCTGCATTTCTAAAAGAGTTTCTTCCCAGAAAAAAGGCCAATGTTTTCCTAAAATATTGTCATGACATATTAAAATTTGTGTAATAGTGTTTTTGCATCTATTTTGTTGTTATGCAATGGCAGAGGATGATCCTTCCTTCCTTCCTTCCTTCCTTCCTTCCTTCCTTCCTTCCTTCCTTCCTTCCTTCCTTCCTTCCTTCCT
>JANHZU010002336.1:0-11363 GCA_032468055.1 Acrochordus granulatus | reverse complement strand
CACCAGGGATGGAGATATAGAGTTGTGTAGCATCAGCGTATTGATGATACTTCATCCCATAGCAATGGATGATCTCACCCACCAGCTTCATGTAGATGTTAAAAAGAAGCAGAGAGAGTACTGAATCCTGTGGCACACCACAAAGCAGTGGCTGTGGGTTGGATCTCTCACTCCCTATCAACACTGATTGGGACCGGCCACTGAGAAAGGAGCTGAACCAGTGTAGAACTGTACCACCCAGTCCCAGTTCTTGTATCTAGTCCAAAAGAATACCATGGTCAATGATATCAAAGGCTACTGAGAGGTCAAGTAGAGTGAGGATGGATGCACTACCCCCATTTTGTTCTTGCCAGAGATCATCCATGAGGCCAAGCAAGGCCTGACCCCAGACTAATATAGGTCCAGATAATCCATTTCATCCAGGACCCTCTGAAACTGCCAAGCAACCACTTTCCCCAGAAAAGGAAGATGGGAGATTGAATGAAAATTGTCCAGGCAGGTGGGGTCAAGCTAAGGCATTTTGAGTAGGGGGCACACCAGGGCCTCCTTAAAAGGGAATGTTCCCTGCTGCAGTGAAAAATCAATCACTGCTGACACCTCCTGGAAATGTTTATCAATTAGGAGGGCCAAAGATCTAATTAACAGGAGGTTGGCCTGACAGCACCAAGGACTCTGTCCACTTCCTCAGGTCTAACAGAGTCAAACTGTTCCCAGATAACAGGGTAAGGCCCCTCTTCCGGCATCTCTCTTGTGACCCTGCCTCACACATAGTCTAGCTGAGAGCGATTTTATCTGACAGGTGCTCCACAATTCCTCAGCTTGGCCCCTCAGATTGTCCTCTTTTAGCATCTTTATCCAAGGAGGGACCAGGTAACCCTTAACAGGGCCACTGGATGACACACCGTGGATGCAATAAAAGCGGAGAAGTAATGTTTCTTCGCTGTTTTTTACTGCATAAATGTAAAATACCTTATCCCCCAAATTATCAGATTTTATTGGCACTATGAAGACAGTTCCTTAAAAACTTCTTGAGAGATGATTGTAGAGTGAATTGTAGGACACTCACATCTACTCCTGAAAGAAAGTAGAAGAGCCCTTCCTCTCTCCATGCAATTTCACTCAAACTTTTTCTTTTGGTTAAAAAAAAGAACACAAATTATTTTCTATCAAACAGAAAAAGAACAGTTAAAAATGCAGAAAGGAATTTCAGTGGCATTATCATGGTTTCCTGTCAAGCCAGAAGGGCTTCCCTATGTATAATCAAGAACATCATGACAAAAATGGACTCTACATTGTTCTTTGGCTAGATTACATTAAATTCTACAGTTACCTTTTCTGATTGAAATGCTTCCAGGTTTATTCCTTTTGAGGTTGCTTCATTTATGCTAGTTTCTGTCCTACTGCTAGACATCATGGCTTGGTTCTGATTTGTCACCTTCTGCAGACAAATAAAAATAATTTCACATTTGCAACTTGGTAGTAAACTTTTAAGAAAACCCTAAATCTTCTTATTTTGTTTTTCCTGAAACAATTTTTCAGGGGCATACATAGACACACAAACACTGAGATGTCTAGATCATAAGTAACCATGCAATTGAAAGGATAAACTAAGGCATGCATGGGAGGGAGGAGTGTGGTTTCATTACTGCAGAGTACATTAATTTTTTCTTTTACTATTAATGTAGTATATGATATATATCAAAAACATTGCACACAGTGACCTGGGATTTAATGTGAGCTTTATTGATCTAATTGCCAAACTCCTATCTTCTGGCTGGGATATGAACAGAATACATAGAAAAACGAAACCTTCCAAAGTTAAGGATGAATTGAAAGTTCTATATGCAGACTGATTACATCTGCAGTGGCTGGGTTCACACATGCTCTTAGCTAACAGTTCATAAACTGTTGCTTGTGGAATGTTGAAATCACTAGATTTGTATAGAATAAAGTGGTAATTTCTGCCCAACTCTGTGATTTGGTACACCATACAAAATGAGACAACCACAAAAAAATAGTTTAATAAATAAATAAAAAATAGTTAATGCAAAAAACACAGCTGTTATGTGAACAAAGTGTGTGGGTTACCTGCACAGTTTTAGTCTGGAAGTCTTTTGAGTTGTGTTGCCAGCAGAGCATTTTGAGTGATCCAATGCAAGTTTGTAGTTGCTTGATTCATAATATGAACATCGCATAACAATGTGTAAAATTTTGCCATCAATCCAAATTGAGCATCAGGGCTCCCTGTATTCTTCAGGGTTTTTAATACATTTCAACCTAAAATAAAAATTCCTTTCATGCCTGTCTCCAGATGCTCCCTAAAGTCATGAAATTCGATCCTTTAAAAAGTATGCCATCTGTTTTGCAGCTGGCATCACCAGTTTGGTTGGAAGCAAGATCCGAGGAATGGACAGAATGTGCAGTGAAGAAAAGGAGATAGCAGAGCAACTGCAGTTAGCAAGAAACAATTGCAAAGAAGGAAAGAAAAGTTGTAGGCACATTGCCTGGTGTAACTACCAATTCAGTGGCCCTGCGCAGCTGTCTGTTACTTGGTTTCACCTCCCCTTCATTTCTTTTGCAGTTGTATGTAGTGACTGAGCTTCTCTCCAGCAAACATTCCAAGAGTAGACTGGGAAAAATGGCATATTAACTTATTCTAACACTCAAATGGGTATTAGACTACTAGGGGCTGCTTCTCTTTTTTTCATACTACCAATTATATAGAGTACTGGGCCAGGCAAAAATTACCTGTGGAATTCTTCAAATAACACGTAAGAAACTCCTTCTAAACCAAATTTTTCTAAAACTGGAGCAAGAGTTTTCATGAAGTTTAGATCAAAGACTTTCCTGGCCCTATTTAGAGATGAATCCAGAATTTTCTGCAAGAAAAATGTGGGTTCCACCACTGCACAAAAGCTATTTTATTTGCCAGAATTGTAAACAGCTATTGCTAGAACTCTACAAATAATTCTAACACATATCAATAGTGTCTCACTTTATCTGCTCTCTGACAATCAAAATAAACTTGCTTGCCCTATTTAGGGCTTAAATATATGGAGTGACAGAAGGCACCCAGAAAAATGGCATTTAATTGGCACAAATTTTGGCAGCTGGATGGTTATCTGTCAGTAATATTAGGTGGCGTTCTTGCCTTTTTGCATCCAGCAAGATGTTGGATTTGATAATTTCTTGTGCTTTCCAGCTGTATGATTTTTGGATGATGAAATAAGACCCTCTTCTTCTCAAGTACTGGTGGAATTCATGCATATCTAGAAAGGCCTCCCTTGTGGTGCACAAAAGACGGATTCTGCAGTTCTGTAAAGCAGTTATAGAACTCAAAGCACATTTACATATACATATGCATGTAAAACCCCATTCAGGCTAAAAATATTTTTTTCCTTGTCAAAATGACAGGAGAGAGTTAATTTTTCAGTCACTCCTCTCCAAAGCAGACCCAGTGAAGTCACCCAAACCTACTCTAGGAACTTGGCATACTCTTTGGAACAGATTTTGAGAAGGAGATGTTAATGATGGAAAAGGGAAACCACCAAATTTCTCTTTTCTCTCCATTTCACAGATGGGTGATTTTTATTGGCAGAGGGACACTTGTTGGTAACCATCCAATATTATAACAATAAGCAACAACCAAGCAGTCAATTAATTTGCAATTTTCTTCTTAAAATCGTTTCCTGCGTTAAAGGTAAAGGCTTCCCCTGGAGGTTGTGGCTGACTCTAGGGGGCAGTGCTCATCTCCAAGTCACAGCCAATGGAGCCAGCATGATTTTACGCCAAAGCGCGCAGAACACTGTTACCTTTCCCACCAAAGATGGTATCTATTTATCTACTTGCATTTTTACATGCTTTCAGACTGCTAGGTTGGCAGGAGCTGGAGGACGTAATGGGAGCTCACCCCATTATGCGGCAGTGCTTGGGTCTCGAACTGCCAAGCTGCCGACCTTCCAGCTGACAAGGCCAGCATCTTAACTGCATAAGTCTATCACAAATAGTCTGAATTCCAGGTATGTGTATGCTTAGATCTCTTGTATTGTTTGAACATATGGTTTGATTGCAGCTTAGAAAAATATAGTTTCCATAGTGGCAAATGCCACTTCAGCCTATTTGTTAGTATCTTGCTCAATTGGATGATTCCCTTTAGCATTTAAAAGAATGTGTAATGGAGGGGAAGAGAAGCTTAAATATTTGTTTTAGAATGTTTTGTATACTGTCCTAATCATAAGACTTTGAGCAGTACCCAGCAAAATATAAAACCAAAGAAAAATTAGTAGCCATTAATAAACATAAAAAATGCCCACAATTTCAATATAGGCCAATATTGTTCAAATAAAGCAGTTTTCAGGGTCTTCCTGACCAAAAGGAGAGTTAGAATTAACCATATTCTAGGATTACTCTGATAGCCAAAAATGCAAAGGAACATGCAAAAGATCTGCTAGTAATAAGAATCAAGGAGCACAATGAAAAAAATGAAAATAAAATTAAATACAAAGAAGTTCAAACTAATGACAACAAGTATAACCACTGACCTTAAGATTGACAATAAAGTTACTGAAGTGGAGGATAGTTTCTGCTTTTTAGCCATTAAGAGTAAAGGAACAATGCAAAAAAAAAATCCTCAGTCATCCAGGAAATAAAATATATCTTATGATTCTTAAGGCTTATAAATCTGGACTTTAATTTTTGTTAAAGTCATCTGGACTTTAATTTTTGACATTATGGCTGAGCTTTCTGCTTCACCACAAAGCCTTTATCATAATCAATTAAAAATTAAAATAGGAGAAGGTAGAGAGTCCATAGATATAAAATAGACTTCTCCTCCTCCTCCATTGCTCCATTTCAAGCAGTCAGAAATAAGCAGCAGACTAGTATTTGGCAGAGCAGGCATGGAGGAAAAGATATTCAGATATTGTATCTAGACTTACAAAGATCAGAATAGTGCAGACAGTGGTAATCTCTGTGAAACTCTATGGAAGTAAAGCTGGACCAGGCTCAAATTGTCATATTTCAGACACATTATGCAAAGACTTTGCTCTCTGGAGAAAGCTCCAATGCTGGGAAAGGTGGAAAGAAAGAGGACACCAAGCAGCAAGGTGGTCTCAGTAATAGTGGCAGTGAGTCAAGTTAGGGACAGATCCTCATGGAGAAAATCTACTTATGTGAAAGTTGACAGTCAATACTGACTAATGACACATAACCAATCAGTTTAATCAATCAGTAGTTTGGGGGGTTATTAGCATATTCCAGGAGTGTAGACTGCTATGAAGAAGGCTCAAGACTATGTCTAAACACACACACACATACACTGGATGTAATAACTCCTTTCAGAGTGTCCACTTTTTAAGAAACCTCACATACAACAATCCTAGCATTATGGTAATAATGTCCACTGAGAAAGCAATCAGATTGGCTACAAACAGAATATATCAAATTCAAACAAAATGGGTAAAAGCAGGAGGAAGAGTGAGTGAAATTATTTTGACAGCCCTTTTTTCATAAATGTAATTGTGAAACTGCTATTGTAAAGGATTTTCACACAGAAACAGCACACAGTATAAAGCAAATACAGTAAATCAAAGCATTTCCACAGGTAAGGAATAGATGTTAAGAACTGTTCAAAACTGATCCACTATATTTAAAATTGACTGAAGTAAATCACTGCTGAAAAAGAGTAGAAATTAGGAAATCAGAAACAGTTGTTTTACGGAAATGAATTGCTCTCATTTGCTATGAGATAATTATAAATTGTACCAGTTTTTTTCTTTTTATACTTTCAGTGTGTATGTATACAGTTTACAATAGAATGATATATACCAATGGTTTCTATCCTTTAAGTCATTAGATTCATTTGGTTCACAATTTTCTGTTCTTTGCAGAGTGCAAGCCAAAATAAACTAACCATATTGTAGCTTACTCCATCATGTGAACTAGAACACAAATGAGGGCACAATATATAAACAATGTGAACTATTGCTGCTTCTACTGATGAGTGCTTTATCTGCAGCTGCTATCATAGGTTATTTGTTTCACAGGACTGCCATAATTTTATCGTAATTTTATGGTGGGCAAAATGGTCTCCATTGTGATGAAGTGTTGCAGATAACAAACAATATTCCAGATAAATGATCCATATTTATACACTACTGGGCATGAACATTTGATGTGTTTTTAGCTAATCCATCAAGCTTTATGTTTTTATAGCCAACATTTAAACATAGCCTACTATATTGAATTGAGTACTTTGAATCTGTGCTGAATCTATGCTATCTTCCTTAAAACTAGAGAGGAAATAGAGTTTTGAAAATGCAAAACCCAGTGCTATTCATATTTACTCAGAAATTCATTTCACAAGGCTCATTCCCAAGTAAGAATACATTAGATCATAAGTCATAGTCCTAATTAAATCAGTGACTAAATGGAATGAGACTCTCAGATATCAGACTTAATTTGGCCATTTCTTTTGATCTTATATTAAATAATTTTCCCAGTCCTGTTGCTTTCTAGGAATGTTTTATTTTAGCTTCTAATAATCCAACTATGGGCCACCAAGTATGATAAGAACTGTAGTCCAATTAACCTGTTGGCAACAAACAAAAGCACTGTCTTCTTTAAATGATAAAACAGCAGATATGCAGGTATGATTTCAATTCCTTACAACCCTTCTTTGACACAGTCCTATGATTGCAATAAATAGACAATTTCTATATAAATGCAAGATTCAGATACAACAGGACTTATTTTTTAAATAAAGCTTGCATGTAAGTTTGTATCTAGAGTCTTGCACTACACAGATGCTAATTTTGTTTGAACAAAGCCAACTGCCATAAAATATTGGACTAAATAATAGCTGGGCTAGCCCCTCATTTATGAAACATATTAATAACAAGATTGCTTAATCTGCAGGCTTTATCTGTGATATAATCACAGGGTTTGTTTATCCATTGTCCATCTTAGTTTGTCATTATGTGGCACTGCAAACAAACTGATAACCTCTTCCAGCAAACCACTAAATATAATGGATGAGCACCACATGCTGGTGGGCAATATTTGTAATCACATCTTTCAGAAAGATGTACAGCCAGAGGTCTCTGAAGAGAATGTTGATCATATTCTTCAGCTGTGACCCAGGTGCATTTCTCTGGTTTTACTAGCAGTATTCCATTTTCCTGGGCTTTCTTGCGTTTTTTATGATGAGATAAACTTTATATCGGTTGATGTTACTTTCTGATCTATAAGAATTCTCCTTTGTCTCTCCCTGTGAAGAAAGCTGGATACTCCTGTCTGTCTCTGTCAGCCAGGTTTATGCAATATTGACTCACTGGTCTTCTCGCTCTTCAGAATTAATTTTGCACTTCTCCCTGAAATATTTTCTCTCTCAAAAACATCTTTCCAGATTCAAACAATACACTAGAAATGCTTGGAAATGAGGTTGGTCTCAGATTCAAAGAACAAGATGTTCCTGTTGTAGCGATATAAAAGTATTGAAAGATGTCTTAGATATAGTCCCCAACCTTCTTCCAAGAGATGAATACTGTTGTCAAATCTGTATTTTGTATTGTAAGCATGATTTTAGTCCAATAATAGGAATTCTGCATCAACTCTCAGCACTGCAGATAAGATTCAGCAACTGGATCAGCACCTGCAGCATCCATACATGCACAGAACCATCATCCATTAGGATTTTAATGCCATTCCACTGATGAAAAGAGTAGGTCCCCTTCAGTGTTATTTTGCAATGCAGTCTACATGGGACTGCCCTTGAAGGACATCTGGAATCTGCAGCTGATCCAGAATATAGAGATGCAGGCAATTATGAGAACACTCCAGGACACCCATGCTTCACCTCTGCTCTGTGAAGGGCAGCTGGCTTTCAGTGTGTTTCTAGGTGGAATTCAGGGTGATGGTTATCACCTATATGGAGCTGGGTTGTTTGTAGAACTGCTTCTCACAGGTTGTTTCTACCAGCCTCACTAGATTTGACAGGAGGGCCACACTCCAGGTCCCTTCAGATAAAGAATGTCATCTTATGGGACCTTAAAAGCATACCTTTTCTGTAGCAGCAATTTGAACACCAACCCTTCCAATATTAGATTGGCTCTGACCTTGCTGGCCTTTCATAAAACACTGAAGACATTAATGTGTCCAAGGTCTGGGGGCCAGGAGGTTTGTTTGTTTATTAAATTTGTATGTCCTCCATGTCTCCACCAAACAACTTAAATTTGTATGTCCTCCATGTCTCCACCAAGGCTAGGTGTTATATGGTTAGGGATTCGATGGCCTGTTGGGAGATTTCTATATTGTTTTTGTGTTCATTCTCAGTGACCATTGTTGATTGTTTTATTCTTTGCTACTATTGTTTTTTTGTTTAATTGTTGGTAACTGCCCAGAGTTGCATTTGCAATAAATAGATTTAAATAAAGAAATATAAAATATCCTCCCTTCAAGATACACTGTAGCTTAGGTAAAAAATAGGCTTTTCTGTCTTCGAATATTTATTTATAAATCATCTCTTACTTCAAACATAAAAAGGTCTGTTAATATTTATTGAGAGCTAAGCTCATACTTTGCATTTAAGAAATTTATATTATGCGCTTTTTATTATTTTTTAATGGGAAGTTCTGCTGTTCAATTATACAGCATTATTTTGGCACCCTACTTCAGGAGCACATTCTCTAACAAGGGATCCTGCTGAATTCATACCTCCACCCGTTTCAGTTCCTCCTCAAATAAAAGTACATCTTCTTTACAAACTTTCATTAAGCTTCTTGGACAGAGAGGTTTCCCCCCATTGTTTCAAAGGAACATCTATAGAGAGATATGCCAGACCTTCTCTTCATTCACTGTTGGAATTCTTATTTGGCTGACCAGGTTAAGTGGGTCCCAAATCACAAGAAATCTTATCTTGGTTCTTGAGAATAACTCACAGAAATCCCTCAAGTTCCTTATGGAGCAGTCAAGTACACTATAGTAATGTAAGTAATAATGAAGAAGATGAAACAATACTTATTCAGAGAAAAAGAATATGGAATGGGAAGCTTATGCTAAGCCATCATATGTGTTTTTTCTTGTTTTTCATATTCATAAACTTTTATTTGAACTGGTTTTTAGACACAATACATTTACCATTATGTTTATTCATTCATTTTGGGGTTATTTTCCCCGTATCATTCCTTAAGATATTTTTAAATATGCTTATTTTTGCTTCTTTATATTTTTAATTTCTTGCTTGCTTTTGATTAGATTTCACAGGGCTATGCCTCTGATTCAATACATATTTTTAAAACAAAACACTGGAATGACACCATTTATTTTTGTTAGGGTCAAGCAGTGTATTGATTTGCTTCTTTAATTTCTAATTTACTAGAATAATTAGCTTTCTTGCAATATTTAGGTTTTCCTTGATCTAATACACATTTTGACCCGTAGCAATCTGGTTTCCATGCTTACTACTGAAAATAAGTTTCTTTATAGTATATAATTCATCTGAGCATTTGAATTCTGTTAAACTCTTCTTAATTTAATCCACTCCTTTCAACAGGGTTAACAATCACTTCTTCCTTTGCATAATTCCAGTTTTTAAGCTTCTGCTTCACTTTTTATTTTCATAGTTTCTGTAATGATTACAAATTCCAATTCAGGTCTTTTGTTTATTATTTTTATCTCAGTACTTGAGTTCTGACCACCTCAAGCAAAAGATCAAGGACTGTCAAACTTGAATCGTTATAGTAGTATTACCATGAAATCCATCCCGGAAATATATACTTTGTCTGTGTGTTTGTATGTATGTATGCATGTGTGTGTGTGTGTGTGTGTGTTTTGAAGGTCTCTCTCTCTCTCTCTCAAACACACAGAGATATAAAGGTAAAGTTTTCCCCTGCCAGTTGTCACCGACTCTAAGGGGCAATGTTCATCTCCATTTCATAGCCGAAGACAATTTCATTGTCCAAAGATGCTTCTGTGGTCATGTGGCCAGCAAGACTAAATGCCATTACATTCCCACCAGATGAGGTGGTACCTGTTTATCGACAGTACTTGTATTTTTACATGCTTTCAGACTGCTAGGTTGGCAGGAGCTGGGGCAGAGAACAGGAGCTCAGCCTGTTACAAGTGCATGGGTCTCAAACTCAGGCTGCTGACCTTCCAGCTGACAAGTCCAGCATCTTAACCAGTCAGCCACCCCCCCCTATATATATACATACATATATCACACACAGAGACGTTTGGTCAAGTTGATCAATTCCAAAATAGTTAATAAGTAAGCACTATTTCTTCCCATGATCCCTTCCCCATCAAGAATACAAAGATATTGTATATGTGCTCAGTTAAAATAACAAAAACAGAGCCAGTTTGTCCTGGCTAGATACCAGAAGATGGTGAGTTCTAGTCCTGCCTGATGCACAAAAGCCAGCTGGGTGACTCTGGACCAGTCACAAACTCTCAGTCCAACCCACTTCACAAGGTTGTTGTGGAGAAAATAGGAGGAGGAAGGAGTGTTAGGTATGCTCACCATTTTGAGTTATTTATAAAAATAATAAAGATAGGTTACAAATAAATAATAAACAACTAATATAATTTAAAAACAATATTGAGGTGCAGTGATGCAAGTGGTTAATACATGCGGCTTGTTGGCTGGGAGGTTGGCAGCTCGAGTTCGAGACCCACCGCTGCTGGGCAACAGGGTGAGCTCCTGTTGTTCCACCTCAGCTCCTGCCAACTTAGCAGTTGGAAAGCATGTAAAAATGCAAGTAGATAAATAGGTACTGCCTATTCCAGTGGGAAAGGTAACAGTGTTCTGTGTGCCTTTGGCATCTAGTCATGCCGGCCACATGACCACAGAAGCATTTTCGGACAAATGCTGGCTCTTTGGCTTGGAAACGGAAATGAGCACCACACCCTATAGCAGGTCATGACTGGCAGGGTAACCTTTAATATAATAAAATAGCTGCCATTATGTTACATAGCATGCCTATGCACACTTGGACACAAATGCATGGTTTATACAGCAATACTGGTATATATATAGATCTAACAGTTTTTATACCAATAAAATACATTTTATTTCAAAGACCAGGATCCTGGAGAGGAAACTACTTTTTCTTTCCATTTCTAACAGTCTTCAAATTTGCCTTTTGAATCCATCTTACATGCAGATCTGTTCTTCCTATTTGTTTATCACTTATATATTTATTATTGGTTATAATTATTTGCAATTAATTTGCAATTATTTGCTGATTTATGGCATTGTATGAAGGGTGCATAGAAATGAAGGGTGCATGAAATCAGATTGATTATATTCTTTGCAGCCAAAGATGGAGAAGCTCCATACAGTCAGTCAAAACAAGACCTGGAGC
>JANHZU010002335.1:105128-121374 GCA_032468055.1 Acrochordus granulatus | reverse complement strand
GGAATCTCTTGTCAGAATTTTGATGAAGAAAATTATTTATTTGGGCTGATCTTGTTTGGCTGTCACAAATGTGTTGCAATTCTGATTAAGCTGATGAGGAACAGAGGAAAACTGAGGACATATCATGTAATACTTACCAGGCAGCCTGTGAAATAGTGAAATGACAGCCCCTCCCCTTAGAGAACCCCTGGTTGGGAAATAATTTTTTTTTCTTGCTATGTAAATACAGGACATCATTCTAAAGGGTTTTATTTATATTTTTTTCAGTCTCTGAATTAATGCTACCAAAGAAGTGAGCAGTTTGTTAAATTAATTATTACTGAAGACATTTTTTTCAGAGTAAAAAGAATACACATTGAAAAACAAAAGTAAAGTGATAAATGAATGAAAAAGTTAAAAAGAAAGATATAAAGAAGCTGCTTAGTACTGAACCATGTAGTCTGGTGCTGTTGTAACATACAATAAGGGATAAATGCATTACATCTCAGTCTTCTCAACAACATCCTCTTTTGATTCTATGGGAAATTCACACTATGTCATTTTCACCAACTGTTCCCTAAAGTGATTACAAGTCTCCCTCAATATCTCAACATCTTACCTGCAGTAGTGAGCCACAGCTCTTTTCAACTTAAACTGTACTTGCATTAGAAGTAATTGATAGATGTTCTCCAAGTTGATTTATCCCAACCAGGACTTTGAAATCTTGCTGCTGGTGATACTCTTTTCCTTTTCTCAAAGCATTATGAACTTCTCAAAGGAGCTCAATCTTCACATAATGTGCTCAAAATATGATAATTTGAACCTGGTAATTTGTACCTTGAAGAAACTCTGAGTCAGGAGCTTCTGGTGAGGATTCACAGCAACCTAGACATTCCTGAATGAACGAGAGTACCATTGTGATGGAGATCAGTATCCAGATGTCTTTGGCTGGCACAGTCCTTCCAGATAAATGAGAGATTATAAAATTGCACATGTGTACCCAGATAGCTGCTCCTTGTGAGTAGGTAGACTGCAGGAACTCATGGTTTTGTGGTTGGCTTGCAAGTTGAGTAGCTGGTAGATGAAGGAGTTCAATAAATTCACAACCATAAAGCAATCTATATGGATCAAAGTTTGCAAGAACCTAATTTCTTAAATACTTTTAGATGTAACTAATTTACAGCTTAGTACTGTATGGCTGTGAGAGCTGGACCATAAGAAAGACTGAGCATCAAAGAACTGATGCCTTCAAATTGTGGTGTTGGAGAAGACTACTGAGGGTCCCTTGGACGGCAAGGAGATCAAACCAGTCAATCCTACAGGAAATCAACCCTGAAGCTCACATACTCTGGCCATCTAATGCGAAGAGGGGAATCACTGGAAAATGCTGTGATGAGGCAAAAGGAGAAGAGGAAGTAAAAGATTTGGGCCGACTCTGGGAGGCAGAGCAGGACAGGGGGGCCTGGCATCCTGCAGTCCATGAGGTTGCAAGGAGTTGGCACAACTGAGTGACGGAACAACAACATTCCTCCTTGGAGTCTCTGAAACTTTCATCAGTAACAATTTATAGCATCCTGCAAACTGCTGGCAACCTAAATTGGATTTCCATCCTGCTTAACTTAGACCATCCAGGTTTTGCGCAGCCATAACATACTGTTTTCTCTACTGCAAGGTAAAAAGGATAGGGAAAAGAGAAGCAGGAAAAGACAGTTCTTGCCAGTTGCTTTAAAACTTTAATTTTGTTTGGCACATCTTTCTTTCTCAAAACCTTGGGACACCTCAATTCCTGGGAAGCAGCACTTGCCATTTCTCTCTGCATTGGCTAAACTTTCTCCAACTTTATTATGGATTGTGCGGATTTACAACAGAGAAGCTTAAGAAGAGCAGGGTCCTCACTGACTGCCTCCACCAGAGCCTGGAGTTGCACCTCCTTGCTTCCCCGCGGTGTCCGTCAGCCTCTGCTCTGCAATCTGTTGTTGTGTAACAGCAAGCAGGTGTTGCCTTGAGTACTGCCTGGGCCTTTGCGTTCTGTTCTCGTAGGAGCGATCATGCTCGCGTGTGCTGATTCCCCATTCCTTCCATAGGCTTGTGGCTCTCAAAAAAGCCTTGAGGCTGTGGAGTAGGTGATATTGGTAGGTGCGGGCAAGCTTCACCAGGGAACTTTGCCAGCGGAACAAGCCGGGTGAGTTGCGTCCACTGCTGCAGATGCACCTAATTCTGGGATCAGAAATGGTACGATCTAGATTTTATTTCAGATAGTGTTACTGTTCAGTCAGGAGGAGGGCGGCTTTGGGAAAGCTCTGCAGCAAGGCCTATGCTAAAGGTTGTGGGAGGAGCCTCTTCCGCACCACGATCAGGTCTTTCCTGCCCTGGAGATGCCAGTCCTGCCAGAGAGAGAAGGCGAGTCGGGGAATGGCTCCAGAAGAGCAGGTGGGACCGAGTGCCCATAGGATGGCGTAATGATTCTGCAGGGATGGATAGAGCCATCTGGGTCTTTTGAGCTTGATAGCATCGTTAGGTGATTCAGTTCTCCATTCTCTCAGGTGAGTTCAGATCATTCGGTACCGTTATCACCAAGAGGGAGATTTGGGTGGTGAATCCAGGTGCAGCAGTTAACCAAGTAGTCTGCCGATTTGGAAGGTCTACTAAGGCTGACAATTTCAGGCGCTCGGGCCAATGACTCAGGATAGGAATTGACAAATTTAATAGCGGCTACTTTGCCGGCTTGGCCATGTATGTTCTGTTATCTTCTAAACTATTACTGAATTCATTGCAACAGGAACTATATTGTGCTTCCAGTCAGTTTACAGTCTGTACGGAACTATTTGTTCTTCTTATGTTCCAAGTTATTATCTTCAGTTTCGTTCAGCAGCTGGAGCTGGACATGTGTCACGGAAGGAGGTATTAATCAGCACCCATCAGAACATACTGCCTATCACTTGCTTCATAGGTGTGCATGTTCAAAAGAGGCGAAACTCACATTGTGACTCTGCATCTACCAACTTGCTGATTTTGACCTCCCTAAATGTCACTGTCCAGAACCCTAATAAAAAGGAACATTTTTTTTCATACAGCCTTTTTCAATAACGATCCAGATTGTTCAGTCATGTATTCCATCTAGGAAATCCATGTCCTTGAGTCAGTTTGGTCTAGTGGTTAAAGCACCTCGCTAAAAAACAGACTGTGTTTCTAGTCCCTCACCTCCCTCACAGGGTTGCTGTTGTGGGAAAATAGGAGGGAATATTAGGTATGTTTACCTTCTTGAGTTATTAATTTTAAAAAATAAAGGTAAGATAAAAAAATAACAAAATGTTTATACTTTGTTGTAGGTTATATGTCAATAATAAAAAATAAACAAAATGTATATACTTTGTTGTATGTAGTATGATGTCAATATAAGGCTTATTTTGGGGTTTTATTAAGGGAGACAGTAAGGGAGATTCTATTCCCATTGAAAATCTACACTTTTGCAATCCATTAAAAATTGTTAAAAAGGGCACATATTGTGAGAGGTCTTGATATACATGTTGCTGATGCTTTAACTTTTCTCCCTTTATTTTATTATATATTGGTGACTTATGATTGTTATTCAGTTTTTATTTTTTTTTATTTGAAGTGCCTTTGAAATGACATACTTTAAAATAAATGTATGCATATAGGTAAAACATTTGTATTTCTGAAGCAACTGCTGCAATGTGATAGTACACTCAGGATAACTCCAAATTGTTGAGTGTTATAAAAAAGATCTGAAATGGATTCACACATTTTCTGCTCAGTGCTTACCTATTTCTTTGATACCTTTGTAGCAAATATGAAGTCATTCTGTACTAGCTTTTACATCTGATAATAAGATTTTATGATGAACTTGCACACTATCATTTACTTACTTGATTATTTAGGATTATTTTTAATTTGTTGCTATCTTTTAGCATCCTAAATTATCCTCAGCATCATTTTAATTAAACACAGCCACCAATACAAAATACAACATCATAATATTCATATAATAAACAGTATGTGTTTTGTAAAACTAATGGAGCTGAACCAATTAAATCAATGAAATATTTGAATTTGTTCCATTTATTTCATTATAGGTAGGGTTGGATAATTTCTTCCTTTGGTAGACATCTTAAAACATAATTCATTAGATGTTCAATATCTATTGGCAAGTAACTATCATTACCCCAATATGTTTTCCTCATATACACATTATTTGAGTATTTCTCATTTTTTTTTGCAAGGTGAAGATTGGTGAGTACCTATGTTCCTTATATGCTGTTTTAAAACCAACTCTATTTAATTGGGGAGGTACATTTGTGTTTTTAGTGACTTTTAAAATAAATGCTTTCTCTGCTAGATGCCAAACTTAAAAGTTCTAGTCCTTACTGACATTAATTAATTTTTTAAATATAATTTTTATTAAAGAAAATTTTAAAATAATAAAAAATACAAATTTTGAAAGAGAAAAGAAAAATAAAGGAAAGTAATAAATATGAAAAAAGTATAAAGAAAGAAATGGAAAAGAGAAAGAAAAGAAAAAGTTATGAAAAAGTGGCTTCTGATCTTAACATTAACATTTACATTTTATTCATTCATTCTAGGGTTATAACATATTTTCCTTCCTTCCATAGTTCATCCTTTCCGATCATCAAACTCATAAATCATATGTTCATTTTTTTTTGTTTTTCAGCAAAAACTCCATAAGGAATTTGACAAAATGTAATTATTGTCCTTTCTCTAATAAAAAAGTCTATTTTGCCATCTCTACTAATTCTGTCATCTTTACCTTCCATTCCTTTTTTGTGGGTATTTCAAAGTTTTTCCATTATTGTGAATATAATAATCTCATAGCAGTTACATGTCTAAAACAGTCTTTCATAGCTCTTTCTAATTGTCTGCCCATTAGTTTCAACAAGAAAAGTTCTAGTTTCATTTGAAATTCATTGTATCACTGTGTTTGAACCTAAAGTTTTTTGCAATCCCACCTGGTATGATAAAACGATCCTTCATGTTTTCCATATTTGAAAATTTGAAGTACCTTTATACATTCTGGATAAGTTTTCTGGTGTCATATACCAATGCTACTTCATTTTATAAAAATTCTCTTTTAGAGGATAATTTCAGTTCTTTTAGTCACATATTTCTTATTGCCCCATCAGCATATTATGTCCAAAGTTCTTAGTCCATTGTATCATATCCTGTTTCATTGTATCATATCCTGTTTCATTGTATCATATCCTGTTTCATTGTATCATATCCTGTTTCACATGTTCTTCTGTTTCAAAGGACCAGCTTTTTCCCCTGTGCCATCATTCAAATGAATTCTTGACTCATGCTATATGACCGTGCTACAAATAGAACATAAGGGCTGCAAATTCTAAATCAACCCAGAAATTATCTCTAATATGTATACATACCTATTAATTCTATACTTTAGAATACTTCCTTTCTGTTGACTGCACACTTATCGAATAACTAACATTGTTATGTATTATTTTATACTGCTCTCTTATAAGTATACTGAGAGCTGCTGTACAGAGTCAAATACCTTGTATGACTAACCATGTTTGGTCAGTGAAGTATCTGCGTACCTGAAAACAAAATTTCAGCAAAAGTTTATACGTTTTAGCAATTATCTGTTCATCATTTGTACACAGTTCAATTTCAAACTGTTTTGTTCAATTCCAAATTTCCTGTTATCTACTAAATCTTTCTCTTAACTGCACATAGGAAAACCAGTGAAAACTAAATCCTTCTGCAGACAATTGATCTCCCAATTTCATTTTATATTCTCCATGGTCTTGTAAAAATTCTCAGTAGGTCAATCATCACTCTTTGCCTTTTTGTTTCTTTTCTACAAAATGCCAATCCCATATCTGAAAATATTTTTGGGCACAATCTGTATTTATTATCTATTCCATATTCATAATATGCCATTTTCAGTATAATGATTTTTAAAAGCTACATTAGCTTTAACTTTATCATACCACAGAAAACCATGCCATCCAAATCTCATCTCATGTTTTTCTAATTATAAAATTCTCTTATTTCTCAACAGCATCCACTTCATCCAGACCAAATAGCAGGCTGCAAAATGCAATTTCAAATCAGGCAGTCCTCACTCCTTTGCATCATATAGGATTTTATATTTAATTCTGTTTTTTTCTCCTACATTTCCTCACGTTTTCCCTATGTTAATTACTTTCTTGTAAGGTTGCAATGCAATCTGTGAAGCCATCATCATGATAAATTTGCTGTGATAGCTGCTTAGACTGTAATATTTATCTCAATCCTTTATAATCTGAAATAGTTTGGGCAAAAGAGTGAATCATTGGTATTGGGACATATATAATCTGTTGTTTATACATGTCCATTAACTAGTGTACACTGACTCTTAATTGTATGTTACAGGCTACAGGCCCACTTGTTTGAATTCAGATGGACAAATATGAGATTCTCGGATGTGTAGGGAAAGGAAGTTATGGAATGGTGATGAAGTGCAGAAACAAAGAGAACGACTAAGTTGTTGCCATAAAAAAGTTTTTGGAAAGTGAAGATGATAAAATGGTTAAAAGAATTGCCATGAGAGAAATAAAACTTCTCAAAGTAAGCTAATGGCTTATAATTTAATGTTTCTGGGATGTAAATTTAAATTATCTCATTATAGATTATTAATTTTAAGTTATGTGTTACATGCAATGCAACATTATCTTTTCTTTTTGTCTTTGCCATAATGTAGTTCTTGACTTTTTTTTTCAAATAAAAATTAAAAATATAGGAAATGGCAGAGGTAAAATTAAGCCAAAAAGATGTATACAATGCAATTACTTACATTTAGTTTTAGATTGATTTCATACATCATTTGTTTAACTTTAGTTGGCTGAGTTATTAGAACAAAAAAGCCATAATATTTGATGAACCATAATTGTTGTAGCCAAAATTCAAACTATATGATGACTAATATAATTTAAATTATAAATTAGGCTCTAGCATGTTAATTATTAAACAAAAGCTATGTAGAAATATGTTTTTAGAGAAAAGGAGAATATAAATGTGACTGGAGGGAATTTCAAGCAAAACAGCAAGAACGAACACATAAAAAAAATTAATAGAAAATGCACCATTTATTCAATTGAAAAGCAGAAATTATAGGGTATTTTTTTAAAAATCTCGGTTTTCTTGAATCTGTAGATAATTGCTAAAATATGCTTTTGTTGCAATAAAGTTATTAACTATTTAGGAAAGAAGGTTGTAATTTCTCCTTTAATGCATTTATTAAACAAAATCAGTATATTATTTATTTATTAAATTAATAAGCTGCCTATCTTAGTCTCAGGTCACTCTGGGTCACTTACATTGCCATAAATAAGAGCCAGTTTGGTCTAATGGTTAAAGCAGCAGGCTAGAAAGTGGGAAACTGTGAGTTCTAATTCTATCTTAGCCATGAAAGCTACCTGGCTAAGTTGGAATTAGAACTTACTCTCACTCAGCCCATCTCGCCTCACAGGGTTAGTTGTTATGGGGAAAATAGAAGGGGGAAGTTGTATTGGATATGTTCACTGCCTTGAGTTATTTTTAAAAATAATAAAGATGAGATAGAAATAAATACATTAAATAAATAAATAAATGATATAAGACAGCTAAAAGTTAAAACATTAAACTTTGGACATTGAAAGTTGAAATATCAAAATAACAACAAAGCAAATAAGAGAAGCAGTGTGTAGTCAGGGTGATTTCACGATCTACCAATCTGCTAGCCACCTCCAGGGCCCCAATTCAGTTGGCAGAGCCAGGTTTTTGGGCCCTTTCAGAAGGCCAAGTGGTTTGGGAAGAGATCTCACCTCAGGGGATATGATGCTCCAGAGAGCAGAAGCCACATCAGAAAAGGCTCATCTCCTGGACTCTGCCAACTGCAATTCCTTGGCTAACAGAATCTGGAGCATGCCCCTTCTCCCAGCCCAGGTAGGGAAAGCCAGTCCCATTGGGATAAGACAGTTTCCCAGATAGCCTGGACCCATACTGTAAAGGGCTCTAAAGGTAATAGCAAACACCTTCAGTTGGACCCAGAAGCAAACTGGTAACCAGTACAATTCATGCAACAGTGATGTAACATAAGCCACCTTAGAGGCCCCAACTATAGCTTCCAAATGCTCTTCAAGCCATGCGTGAAATGACCAGGGCATGAGTGACTGAGCTCAGGGCCTCACAATCTAGGAAAGAGTACAACTCATGCACAATCCAAAGTTATGCAAAGGTTTTCCTAGCTACCTGCTGTTTGAGCAAGAATCGTGATCTAGAAGGACACCCAAGTTGCACACACAGTCTATCTGAGGAAGTGCAACCTCTTTCAGAACTAAAGATGTTAAACTCCTAGATTCCACAGATTCAAAGCCACTTGTTCTTATCAGGGTTCAGTTGAAGCCTGTTATCCTGTATCTAGGCCCCTATAGCCTGGATATAATGCCCAACTATCTGTGTAGGTTTAAGATATAACGTTCTGATATTTAGAGAGAGCTAATATTTAATAGAAGATATTATTTTTTTAAACAAATGTTATTTTATACTACTTTATTTTATTGTCATGGCCTAATAGAAATAGGGCATAGAATTAAAGCAGTTCTTAAATTTGGTCTATCAGTTAGATTTTGCTGAATAAATGAATGGATTAAATGTTCCACTTTAGGAATACTCTCTGTATTCCTAATTATAAATATAAAAAAATAGTGTAGTTGTAGTGGATTATTGAGTTATATTGATTATCAAGGGCTTAGGAAAAGAAAGAGACTGTAAATATTGAGACTATAATATTACAGTAACTTGTGAATATTAGTAAGCATTAGTATAGATTACTTAGTAAAGATGTATAGAATAAGACTGGAAATATTTGTATGATTTACTTAATTGTGTACATGTTCTGCAAGAGGCAATTATTATGAATATTCTCGCTCAACATACTACCACCTGTTGTAGTTTTATGACGCATTTTCTGTCTCTTGATAGCAATTAAGGCATGAGAATCTGGTGAACCTCCTGGAAGTCTATAAGAAGAAAAAACAATGGTATCTATGTTTTAATTTGTAGATCACACAATCCTTGATGATCTTGAGATGTTTCCCAATGGCTTGGATTATAACAGGGTTCGTAAATACTTATTTCAGATTATAAAAGGGATAGGATTTTGTCATAATCATAATGTAAGTAAATAGCTGCAGCTACTAAATTATTTATATTGGCATGTTTATTTTTGATTCAATAGACTGTGTCTATTTTAATAGTTTTGGTTTCAGTTTCAGATAGAAATGATTTGATAAGAGTTAGAAATGAACAAACTAATGAGTATCATAATAAATATTTTTGTTTCTCCATTTTCTTGTTAGGATTTTTTAGAGGGATGCCAGTCCCATATCTGAAAATACATTTGAATTTCTAAAGATTTAAAATATTCTGATATTGTATTTTCATGTTTCTTACATACAGTTAGGAAATGTGATGATCTTCAATGAAAAACAAAACTATGTTTTAATATTTCTGTCTACCTTTGTAAAAGTAACATGTTTGTGTTATGTTTTCCCTCATCAGTTGGTGCTGTAATAGTTGCTTCAGGGTTAGCATACAAACATATTATTCTTTTAAAGGGAAGGGTAGATTATTATGCATGTCTGAATGTTTTCTCAACATTCTGCATGTTTATCTCTTGCATACTCATATAAAATAAATACATTTACATATTCTTCCTTTGAGGTAGCACAGTATTTCACAGATGGGTTAGAACCTACTTCTGTGAGGAGGAAGGCAAGTTCTTTAACAGAAATTTCTGTTCATGTATTTGAAAGTTCCATTAATTAAAGTTCCTAATTGTGTGGAAAGCTTTATTATAGTACATATATGGATCAGGGGTAGGGCTATTCAGAAATGGTCTCAAGGGTAGGTGTGACATTTTGGATATTTTTTTGTACTTTAAGAAAATATTTTTACTTTGAAACCATTCTGTGTGTGGAGATATAGCATCATGAACCACCTGTGACAGAATTTTTGGGGTATAATTTGTCATAGGATATTGTATTAATCAAATAATGAGTATGTGAAGTAAGCTGTCTTCCTTATGCTGTGAAGAAAATACATGAAGAACATGTATTTTTCTCATGGATAGTTTTCCATGATAAGTTTATAGTGCTTTGCTAACATAGATACACATCCTTTTGTAGATCATACACAGAGATATTAAACCTGAGAATATATTGGTCTCCTGTTTGGGAATTATCAAACTCTGTGATTTTGGATTTGCTTGAATGCTGGCAACTCCTGGTGAAGTTTACACAGATTATGTGGCAACACGGTGGTATCGAACTCCTGAGCTGCTGGTTGGAGATATCAAATATGGCAAGTAAGGAACTGTAGAATTCAGCATGAAGGTTTCCTTACATTTTTAGACATATTTGCAAGAAAAAAGAAATTTATGGATAAGATTATGATGAATTGTAACCTAAGCAGAAATTTGAAAACATTGTAGTGGCTGAAATATACTCTTGTGTTTACAGATAATCAAACAGAATGAACTTTTTTTATTGTCACACAAAAATATTAGGGCAGAGCTGACTCTGCATAAGTATGTTTTATTTGCAGGGCTGTTGATGTGTGGGCCATTGGCTGCCTGGTAACTGAAATGCTTACAGGAGAGCCCCTTTTCCCTGGAGACTCTGATATTGACCAATTATACCACATTATGAAAAATCTAGCTAAGAATGTATCCTGTCTTTTTAACTGTGCATCTAATAACTTTTTTCTTTTTGTAAGAGTATTCTTTTAAAATCCTATCAGTGATTTAAATTATTATAAATTCTAGGTAATTTAATACCAGAACACCAGGAATTATTCTACAAAAATCCTCTCTTTACTGGAGTGAAATTGCCTGAAATCAAAGAGCTAGAACCTCTTGAAAAAGATACTCAAAGCTCTCTGTTGCAGTTATAGAATTTACAAAGGTAATTTTGAGGTCTCTTATCTTTCCAGTCTGTTCCTATTAGAGGAATCATGTCTTTGTTTGGGAGTTTTCAAATTTCTGTGCAGTTGAATAGTGATTAGAATATCAGTCATTGCAGTATTGGTGATCATTTCTCAAACTCATATGGCTATGTTAAAAGTTGCTTCTAATTGCCTTAGTAAATGTGCATGTGCAGTGATTTTGCTTTGCAGAGAACAAAGCAAAATGAAGAAGCTATATGCACGTTTACAAGAAAACAACTGGGAGCAGCTGTACAAGTATAGAGAAGCACACCTCTCTTTTCACTTTTTAAAAGGAGATGCTGATATGCATTTTGAACTCCTTTTTTAAAGGACTTACACAGCTTATTCAGTATTATCCTCTGGTTTGACTGACAGTTTAACGCTTTTGAAAAATCCTAACACAATGAGCTATAATTTGTTTACCTGCTGTTCTTTGAGTATTTAACTGCTCACTTGTTTTATTTATTTATTAGATTTTTATGCTGCCTTTTATTTTTATAAGTAACTCAAGGTGGCGAAGATACATAATACTATTTTCTCCACAGCAACGATCCTATAAATTCTATTTCCCTCTCTCAGGTGGGCTGAGAGAGAATGACTAATCTACAGCAGGACTAGTACTGTCTCAGTTTTTATATTGTTTCCAATACACATTTCATGTTTTATGAGGTGATATCCTAATTTCAGATAGAGAAGATCTTCCTGGCAATTGTGTGACTAGGTTTGTGTGACCATATTTTGAATCTCTCATGCAAAATGTTAGATTGTTAACTTCATTTAGCTGTGAAAATACAAAGAGCTTATTCAGACTTATTAAGAGTTTGGAGTGCTCAATAGACTTTTTGACACTTTTGCTTCTTGTTATTGCTTCCCTCCCATTTCTACAATATTATATCATATTTTTTAAAATGTTCTGTCTGCCTGAAAAATTATTTCCTGTGTTATATGAAAGTGATTTTTAAAAATCCAAATTGAATTCTCTTTTGGTATATACAAGAGATTTACTGAGTTTTGTTGACTAAAGTGTGGATCATTTTGTTTGATTCCTTTGTATTTAACAAGATAAAATTTTAATTTTATTTCAGCAATGTCTGCAAACTAATCCAGAGAAGAGGCCATCTTGTAATGAACTGCTGCAGTGCAATCTCTTTAACAAAGATGGGTTTGCTGAAAGGTGAGTTGATTTTCCTGGTTTTATCATGGTATATCTTAAAAGGAAAGAACAATGAGATATTCTCTGTTTATAATACATTCTCCTCTCCCATTCTCACAAATACAGCACAAAATTCATTTTAAGATTGAACTATAAAAGTGTTGGCAGTGTTGCCAAGGAGAAATAATGAATGGGAAGAATGGCACTTGTCTGCTCCTTATTATATATAATAATTATTATATGTTATTATTATATATTATTATTATATTATAATTATTATTATTATAATATTGTTATTATTATATGTTATTATTATTATATATAATAATAACAGTATTACTGTTTTCTCCTGTCAGAAATTTGATAAGAAAGTTTGAGAGCATAGTTTTCAATCAAAATAATTTTGAGTTCTTCCTATAACTGTGTAAAGATTCCTCCCTTTATCAAGCAAGAGTGAAAAACAAGCAAGTTAAACATACAGTATAACATAACTCAGAAAGAATTCTAAACTTCTACAATCTTCTTAATTTGAAGGAAAAATTGAAAGATATCACTATATTCCTAGCAGTACAGTGGTCTTTCACAAAACCTTGCATGAAATGTAAAATCATAATCTCTTTAAATCTATAAACTATGTTTAATATTAATATAGTTCCTGTAGTTAATCCAACAAGGTATTCATTTTGGCATATATGAACTAAAAACATATTTGCTTGAAAGTATACTACCCTTACAATACAGAAACATGTAGTTTAGAATGGTTTCTGAACTTATCACAATCTGACAAAATTCAGGCAAGACTGTGGAAATGAGTGTGTATGTGTGTATACACACATGTACACACACATACATAAATACATATATACTGTACATATATACACTAAATAGCTCATGATCTATTGAGTCATTGTTTCAGAAATATTTCCCCACCTAAACAGAGAGAAAGAATGATTGTAAGTGGCAAAAAAGCAGTTGAAATGAAGGTGACTTCCAACCTCCTGCCGTCTTCTTCATTGAATTTTCCTTATAGAGAACTGGCAGGGAATGTTGGAAATTATGATAATGTGATCATGGCTGACTGTGGTGGCATGGCAGCAGTGAAGCAGCCATAACTTTGCCAGATTTCAGTCCCAAGGGAGTAATGAGTCCCAGATTTTGGATGCATTCTGTAGGGTAACCAAATTTGAGGTAAGTTGATTAAAAAATTGTTGCTTTATGATTCACCATTGTACCCAATTGAAGGTTACAAAGTTTGTATGCATACATTTTATTAAAGATTTTCAGTACAATAAGTAAAATTAATATAAACTAAAAAAAGAAAAGAATAGAAAGAATGAAAGGTGCAAAAAAAATAAAAGACAGAAAATAGGGAAAAAAGAAAAGAAAAATAAGAATATAATGAAGCAAGAAAAAGAAATATATAAAGAAGTGATGCCCAACCTTCATCACAAGTATAAACATTTTTGTAATTCTTCACCCCTTCTTAGTTTACAACCAATGATTTCTTCATTCCATATCTTCCCTCTTATTTATAGACAAATCCATAAAGCATCATATTTTCAATTCTAGTGTCAGCAGAAATTCCATTAAGGGTTACCAGAAATAATAACATAACATATGTTAACCTTGATTAGATAAACCAACTTTATATTCCTTCCTTTTCCATCTAATAATCTTAATTTTTATTCCACTCAAATAATGCTGTAAGTTTTCTTTTTTAATACTTGCTTCACCAAATTCTTCAAGTCTCTTTTGTATATCCAATATAAAAGAATTATCCAGGTCATTCTCATGGTTTATTATTTATATTTTCCTTTTGTTTTTTAAAATAACAATGTGTTTCCTTTGTATGTCCAAGCAACATTTTTTTCCACGTTATTCTTCTAAACTTTCACTTGTAGATCCACTTTTGGTGCCATCTCAGCCTCCACCTTGCAAATTAAACTTGCTCCAAAACATCTTTTGGACATAGACTATCCATATAAGCAAATGTTGCTATTGATATTGTTAATACAAACTTCTGATTTCATTTTTCAAAAGTATTTTCAATGTTAAAATGGTTTATGTCATTTTATACATCCCAATTAATTCATTGTCATTATCAGTAATCAAATGTATTTTCTCCTTTAATTAAAATCTTTAGTTCCCTTTTTTAAAATTTTTAAAATTGCTTTATTTTTATTTCGTATTATATTGCAAAAGCTCAAACAAATTTATTTCCCACAGGAAGTATTCTTTATCATTAATCCCAAAATTTTATTCTAATTTTACTTGGACCCTTAATCTATTTATTACTTTCTAAAGGCTATAAGTATTATTTAGCTTTCTGCTACTTATTTCAAACTTTTTAAATCTTAAACTTAAATTTGACATTATAATTTTGTTTCACTCGGGAGAATTTCCCAACAAAATCTGTTTTCAGACTTGTCAACCTGAAGGTCTCTAATAGCTTAAAAGTAATTAGCAATTTCCAAACATAATTAGAAAAGGAAATTTGTGTAAATTAGTGGCCTTTAAAACACGGTGACTGCATTTGTGAGCAAGATGGCTATCTCCATCATTTTCCAGTGCTCCAAACCCATCTGGAACTGTTATTTTGTGGTCTTCACAAGGGGCAACTGTTCAGAATGCATATGAGCAATCTCCCACCCCCTCCTTCTGTGGGGAGGTTGCAAAGACCCACTCTACTTACTTGCTCTTCATTCTTCATTGCACAGCTGTTTTCAGTCTGCTGTTTCTTTCTCAGGAAGTTGGAAATGATAAATTTTTGTAAGTGATTATTTTTATCTTAGTTATGGGAATATTTTGGAATGTTGGACATGGCCTCAGTTATTACATATTGGACACTGGGTTATAAATATTATTGTACATGATGTTGTCTCTGAATATAATTCAGAAGATCCCAAAGTTTAGCAGTCAAAATGTTAGTAAGTGCCAAAAATTCAAAAATACCATTTTCATTTTGTATTATTTGTACTGGGAAGCTCAATTATAATAAGAATTCAGGTCAGAACTATTAGAGCCCTCAATAATTTGTATACATCTATTGAAATTACTATTTCTATCCAAATAGCCTTCCAAACATTAATTTCTACATCAGAGTGGTCTTTTGATGTTTGCTGTTAGATAATGGAGATTTGAAATAGACCATAAGTGATGGTTTATTAACATGTCACAACTTCCAGGCAGGCATTGCAATGAATGGGAAAGAGTTTTTATTCCTTCAGCTGTATTTGGCTTGTAGGTTTTGAGTAGCTTCATAGAGTTTGTGGAATCCTTTGTGCCCTCTGAGTTTGGTGGCTTGTTTGCAAATGAGCTACATATATTCTCTTTTCTTGGAATCAAGAGTTTTCATTACACTTAAATGGCAGTTTTATTCATATCTCATAAATTATCTTCTTTATCTATGGCCACATTAAAAATGATTAATAAAATGCTGGAAATTCTAGAACCATAATGAAATAACTTTATTAATATGGTAAAGATTGCTTTTAATCTACATTTTTTCTTAGAATAACTTGAAAATATTTATAATAGCATTATAATTAAATGTGAATATATGATTGGTAAATGTTTTTGTTGATAAAAGTTTTGTTTTTATATTTTCATTTAAACATAGAAAATAAGGTTTGTTCAAGAACTTAAAGTCAAGATACAAAAACAAAAAGAACGCTCTTTACCCAAGAAATCAAGAATAAATAAAGATAAAGATAATACATGTGATGAAAGAACAATGCATTTAATCCAGGTGTGTGGAACTCAGGAATTTTTTCTTCTTTATGACTACATATGAATATATAAAAATGCCATATTTTCTGCCAGGCCATTGTCCATATACCCAAATTTAATTTTACTAATGGGAAATTAGAATCTCATTTGTTGAGGTGGGATTTCAGCATGTTACATCTAAGAACTTTACTACTGAAAATTGTGGAGATTGAACTTAAGCTTTCTGCATACAAATCCTGTTTTCTTCCATAAATTAAATAGCATCTTATTTTGAATACTACATTCCTCTGAAATCCTTTCTTTTTCAACATGTATGCAGTATTCCAAGGTAGTAATGTTTTATGTTTTTTTATGGTTTTATGGATTTTTATTCTTTTAGAT
>JANHZU010002334.1:433421-444692 GCA_032468055.1 Acrochordus granulatus | reverse complement strand
CTCCATCAACAAAAGTTAAAATATCTGCATATGTCATGCATTTAGGTTCTTTGGTCATTTCCTTCCTGGAAAAAACTTAATGTGGAGAAAGCCACAATGGAATCTTCAGCAGCAAAATCTCTTTATACCTATTCTCCACTCTGATAAGAGCATACCTAATAAAATGATCTTTAAATAATGGATTAATTTTAACCTTTCCATATCACAAGTATGTGTGCCACCAAATCCCAAGTCATGATCTTAAAGTTTCAAAAGCCTTGTATTTTGTTAAAGTAATCCAATCTTTCAGCTATGCCAGACAGCAAGCAGTCTAAAGTCAAATAATCCCAAATCACCTTTCTTTAGCTTCAGTAGTAGCCAGACCTTCTGTAGAGTATATATTACAATAGAAGTGTATATATACTAATTTATCCAAAAATGATTAAAGACCTGTAAGAAGAGAAATTGTGAAGATGATAATGATGAGGACAAAAAAACAATTTTATGCTGGTTTAGCTCCTTCCTTCAAGGCCAGTCCCAATCAGTAATAATAGGGAGTGAGAGGTCCAGTTCACAACCACTACCGTATTAAGTGCCATAGGGCTCAGTCCTCTCTCCACTCCTTTTGATAATCTGTCACCATGGAATGAAATGCAACTTTATCTCTCCATCTTGGGAGACCCAAGTTTTGCTGTGGCTGCCCTTTCACAGTGCCTGAAGGTAGTGAGGTTCTGGGTGGGGTCACCAGGCTTCAGCTGAACTCTGTAAGACTGAATGGCTATTGGTGAATGGGACTTAGGGATCTGAGAGCTAACATCTTTAGTTCTAGATGGGGTAGACCTGCTGTACAACTTGGGGTTCTGCTGGACTCACAGTTCCTACTCAATCAGCAGGTGGCATTGAGAGCCTTTGTATAATTTTGTGTTGTGTGTCAATTGTGCCCATACCTGGATCTGGAGTCCTTGCACTCAGTCACTCAGGCCCTAGTCATTTCTCATCTGGACTAATGCAACATGCTCTACATGGGGCTATCCTTGAAGAGCATTCAAAAGCTACAGCTGGTACAGAGTGCAGCTATACGGACAGTTCTTGGGATCTCAAGAATGATCCATGTGACACTGCTGTTGTGTGAGCAGCACTGGTTGCCAGCAATTGAAGGTGTTGGTTATTACCTATAAATCCCTTCATGGCATATGTCCAGATTATCTGAGCATCCAGCTTACCCCAATAGGTTCAGCCTGCCCCACTCGTGCTGGCAATAAGGGCATGCTGTGGATTTGCCAGCCAGGGAATTTCAGCTGGCAGGGTCCAGGAAAAGAGCTTTTCCTGCCATGGAACATCATATCTCCCAAACTGAGATCAGCCCCCATTCTTTTGGCCTTTTACAAAGGAACGAAAACCTGGCTTTGCAGGTTGGTCTGGGGCCCAGGCAGTAGCATGTCATCTTGGAGGTGGCTATTAGAAGACACCACCTCCATTTAAGCCCCCTGCCAACTTGCTTATCCCTTGTATCTTTTACTATTTTATTTATTGTTGAATGTACTGATTTTATTATTATTTTATTGTAAACTGCCCAGAGTCAATGGTGTGAGATGGGCGGTGAATACATTTAAGAAATAGATAAAATAAACAGATGAAAGTGAAAATACTGAAAAAAGAAAAATAAGATGAAAGTGACAAAAAGTTAAGAAAAAATACTTCTATTTGGATGGCTAACTTGAAGCAGTATGGTGAATAATTTAATCCTATATGGGAATGTGTCATTTGTGGTGATTAATTGGCCAAGCATGATGAAATGACACTTCTTAAAAATAATACTCAATTTGCTGACAAACTTACATCCTATTTCTGTTCTAGAAAATAACCAAACTTGAAATTTGCTGAAACAATCAAATAGGCCTAAGAAGTCAACCATTTAGTTTCAGAATTCAAACAATTAAACCTCATACAATCACAAGGATACTAATTTTTCCTGATATTCAGTATATAGTAAATGCAATGTTCAACAGTAAAACAGAGCAAGTAAAAAAAAATACTGTCTCAGTAATTGTTAGTTGACAGATTCATGATATCTCAGCTGACAGAGAAGAAACATGGGTATCTCATTTAAAAGCAAACCCCCACAAAATTCTGCAATTCTAGTAGATGATCTACAGATATTGGACAGAAAGCTTGATTATTGGCATTCAATGGGCTACATTGATGATTTTAAAAAGTGGATTTTTTAATGCTATTTAGACCTTGAGAGAAAGTGTCAGATCCAGAAATTCACAGTTTGTTAACTAACTACTTGAAATCTATTGGCTTGTCCTGGAAATTCTGTGTATGGGTGGTATTCCTTCAAGGAGGTGGATTACAAACATTTTGTAAATTATTAAAAAGAAAATCTAATATTATAAAAACAGATTGCTTTCAGCATTTTGAACATTGATGCAAAAACAATTGGCTTTGAGTTGAAAACTGTTAGGCTAACTTATGAAAATAATGAAATTGGTTAAAGTAGTTCATTTGAATCTGTTTACCAAACTGCATGAATTGGAACAAATCATGTGAATCTTCTTCACATAGAAAGGTTATCAAAAAGAAAACTATTTTGACATGAACTGAAGACTGAGATGCTTACTTTCTTTACTTTTGAGCAAGAAGATTGTTGTGAGTCATTAGCAGAATTATCTTACTTAGAGGGTATTTGCAAACGTGTAGCAAAGTTGAAAATGTCTTCTTCAGATGAAAGTTCTTAGAGAAAAGAAATTGGTTTGCAAAAATAAATGTTTATTACTGCTGCCAACAATAATGAGATCATACATATCTCTTACTGTCAAGCACCTTGAAGTACTGGAAAAAACAATTCAGTCTTTTTGGGAAAAAGCTTTTGCAAACTCTGATTGGTTAAGGAACTCCTTTATTGAAGCAACATCAATTTTCAACATCTGACTTGTGTTGAGATTTTCTGAGTTTACAAATATAAAACTGCAAAAAATGATAGATTACAAACAATTGAGAGAGAAATAAGAGTATATTTGTCTGGCATTATATCCTGTAACAAAAAGCTATATAAATCGCATGAAATCCAAGTATCCCACTAGATGGCAAAAGAGAAATTAAATTCTGATAAGTTGCTATTTGCTTGTTTCATAGTATTTTAAAGTTGGAAATAACTGCTAATGCAAGCATATAATTATAATAATTAAGCAATTTTCAAGGCTGCTGTTTTATTTGCAACAACTTTATTACTGTAACAGGTCTTTGGAAAATAAACACATTCCTTAGTTTTTATTCAGTAATTCAACTTATCCCTTCAATACACATTCTTAAGACAACTATAGTAGAAGAAAATGGAGCACAATGTCAACAGGATGCAATATATGATTTGAAGAATGCCGTCAATAAAAATTAAGAACTTTTGGTTTCACTGAAGTAGCAATGTGGAAAGGAGAAGTTATGATTCTATAATCTGATCTTGAAACTGTTAATGCTGGGTTTCAAACAAAAGCCAATTATTGTGTAATATTTTTAAAAACATTTAAATTGTACATTTTAAAAATCGTTATATAATATTGTACCAGTGTTATTTTAGATAGTAGAGCAATAAAGAATTTTAATAAATAAAAAGGGGTTTTTTGGATCAGGATTGTTCATTGTGTTCATCATTTCAGGATGATGAAATGAAAAGGATTCAAAATTTCAGACTGAATCAGACACCTGAAATATTCCATTCCAGTCAGTTTTTCAACTGATGCTAGGTATACATTGAACAAGTAGCTGAAAATATTTATCTTCATTTAGTAAAAGAATTCATCTTCTAACTTTTGTATATCAACCAGAGATTGAAATCATATGCTATTGAAACCTAATTCTTTTTCTTGTAAATTAGTATCCCAGTTTAGATTGTTATATCCACATAGTTTTAGGGTTAGCAACAAAACTGTAGCACAGATTTGAAACACTGATCTGAGAGTGACCCATTAATGCAAATTATTATTTTGTTTGTATGTGCCTCATCTGTTGTTCTCCTCTTGGGGAGGGAGGCTCTACTCACATGCATTTCAGTCCTTTCCATTCAGATGCATCTCATTTTAATAACTTTATAAAACTTTCTGTTTCTCATTAGCTCTCTCCAGTGAGTGTTTTAGCTTCTGGTGGGAGGACTTTTCTGCTTCCTTATCCTTCTCTCACTGACATTGATGCAACTTCTACATTTCTTCCTCCTCCATCTCTTTTCATTATTCTTTCTGAACTTTCTGAACCCCTGTTGAGATAACTCAGCATATAGATAAATAGATCTGTTTGATTGTAGCTCTGGTTCCATATTTCAAGAACATATGAAGGTATACAGTGAAAATAGCTTTAGTTGCAGAGGGGTGGCCATTCATAAAACAGCTGTATGAGCAATCACCAAATACCATTTGACCAGAAACACTTAAGTGGGATCATTCTTGGCCATACAGATTGTCTTCATTTAACAAATACTTGTTCAATGACTTCAAACTTTTGATAGCACTATATGAGTGGGAGTTATGACTGATCCTTGTGCTTAAGGCTGGCATACCATCCCCATGGTCACATAATTGCAATCTGGGCACTCAGTGCCTGGCTCACAATTATGATATAATAGTGTCTTGTAGTCACATGCTCATAATATGCAACATTTCCTGTTGGCTTCCCACTAGTCAACAAGCAAAGTCAATAGGAAAGCTGGCAAGAAATAAGTTGCAATCAGGTGAGGTCTTCGCTTAATGATCATGTGTGATTTACTTAACAATGGCAACCAGGATTGCCAAAACTGCTGTCACAAAGCAGTGCAGTCTCATGGTTTTTCAATTTATGTTCCTGTCACTTAAAGATGGGAGTTTTCTGTCCAAATTAGTGGTGATAGGAGTGCCTGTACTGTCTTTTCCTCTGGGCAGGTGAGAAAGATTTCATGTAGACACACAATAAGATTATGTATTTCATCCCACCTGTTCCCTGTTATGTTCAGTACCTCCTTTCATGCTTGTCGAGTGTCTGGAGGGAAAGAACATTAGTGGATTGAGAACAAATTACAGAATGAGATTAGTATCCCCTTCACACACTTTATCTTGTTACCTATAGAGAAAGTGGACACTACATAAAGGAAAATTGTAGAAAGAGTTAGAAATACAGTAGACCTACTGAAAGATATTAGGCTTTAATTCTTTCAGTTTCAGTTATTCCAGTGAATTAGGAGTAACTGAGACTGGGTCTGCCCTGGCTACATTTTAAATGTTTTGCCCATTGAACAGTTTATGAAGAAAAGCTGATGGGAAAGAAGCCTTCCATTTTGGTGACAGATCTTCCCTTTATTACTCATTTCAAAGTGGTGCTTCTCAGTTTTTGTATAGATGATAAATTAATGGTCCTTTTTAGGCTTCAAAAAGACTTGATCACACTGGTTTATTAAGTCACTGCAGGTTAATAGTCCTTAATGAACTATTTCAACAACAGCCATCTTTGTAGGATTCAGAGTCAAGTCAATGTTATGTGATTCTTCTTCCTTCACTCTTGCATTCTCTATCTTCAGTTAACTGGCTTCTTTGTCATACTTCCTGCTGCTCTGTCTGCCTTCAGTTTTGTATCTCCCTCCCTCCCCATTGAAAGTTTTGGTTTCATTGTCACCTTATTTGATGATGCTATTTTGCATCCCACTGACCTTCTCCACCCACACGCAGAGAGAGAAGGGCAAGGAAGACATGAACGGTGTACAAAACTGCCCCAATAAGGCTGGGCTTCCTTCCCCCATCACGGAGCCCTCCATCCCCGAGGAGAGCCCACTCCCCGACTTGCACCCATGCGATCTCAGTAAGTAGTTACCTGTTGTCATAAGCTTTATGAGAGCAAAAAGGGAATAAGATACCCATGGGTGGCTGGGTGGCTGGAACAATTCCATTCCAATTTCTTGTTATTCTCTCGTTTTCCCAGTTAGGAAAAAGCTATTAGTACCGAGTAAACTGGAAATTATTGAGGAATGGTCAGTTTTGATGTTAGGCTGCTCAGTTTGATAAGAGCAGGGATTTTGTACCTTTTAATTTGGGGCTCGATGAAAAGATAGCTGTATGCAACTGGGCTGGCAAGGCAGATTGTCCTATTTGAAGAAGGCAGGTTGTGCTTGTGGAAGGAACCTTTGCTTAATTTTTACAGCTGTCCCCCTCGATTTCTCTTGTTACTGCAGCCAATCTGATTCACCACTACTATCCCTCAAATTCATCTGCAGAGTATTTTAAAAAGGCTTTGTGCATCTAAATCTTGGGTCCAAACTATTATGCAGAATTCAAATCAGCATAGTGTTTCTTGTGAGATATTCCCTTGGGTATGGAAAGCTATTTTTTAAAGTTATTATTTTTGCACAAAGATTTTTATGTTAATCTGGGTAATTTACAATATGAACTTTAAACAGTAGTAGTATGTCAGGAAAGGGGCAGCAGAAAGATGCTGGAGTTGCTGTCCAGAAAGTTGGCAGCCCAAGTTTGAGATCCAAGCACCAGGTAACGAAATGAGCTCCCCTTATTTGCCCCAGCTTCTGCCAACCTAAGAGTTAGAAAGCATATAAAATGCAAGTAGATAAATAGCGACCATCTAATTCAGTGGGAAAGACAAGAAGTGTTCCATGCGTCTTGGCATAGTCATGCCAGCCACATGATCACGGAAACATCTTTGGACAGCATTTGGCTCCCTTGGCTGTGAATCAGAGGTGAGCACTTTCCCCTAGAGTCAAACAAAACTGAAGAGGTGAAACTTTTACTTTTTTTTTTAGTATGTCAGGATTTCCTGTTTAAGTAAACTTAATCAAAACTTTCTGATTGGCAAATCAGTTTCCTCTTAGGAGCACACATTAAAATACAAGAATATTTCCAATGGGTGAACTATTTTGGATCTATCAGTATATGATTGGAGTGGGTAAAGTTTTAATTCGCTGTCTCATCTGTCCTCACCATTCTATCTTGTCTCATTTCAGATTGAGAGCCACAAGTTGACCTTTCGTGAAAATGCCAAAGCCAAGACTGATCACGGAGCTGAAATTGTGTACAAATCACCCACTGTTTCTGGAGATGCTTCTCCACGTCGCCTTAGCAATGTCTCTTCAACTGGAAGCATCAACATGGTGGACTCCCCTCAGCTGGCCACATTGGCTGATGAAGTGTCTGCTTCCCTGGCTAAGCAAGGCTTGTGATTTGTGTTGCAGTGGGTGGAGATAATAAGAGAAAAATAACTCTGGCCTTTCTTTCTGTTCTTTTTTCCCCATTACATCACCCATCACTCATCATTCGTATTTAAAATTAATGTCAGTTATTTTAATCTGTTCCCTCTCCTTCCTCCAGTTATTCATTTCATTTGGTCTCAGGATTTCATAATTTTTAACAACTTGTAAGCAGAAATTTCCATTCTATATTGAATAAGCTACTTAAAAGATCTCCCACGTCATTTCACCCCAATCTCAAACAAAAAGAAATGTCATTGTCAGATAAGCTTATGTTGTTTTAAATCTGACCTGAGGATGTAAGGTGGTATCTCCTGCTGTACATACACATTACTTGGCCAAGTTTTTTTCCCATTGAAAAGTATGATATAGAAGCCTCTTGACAACCTTCTTAAAGAATAATTGCTGCTGATTTAGTGTAGAGATTAATGCAGTTAATTAATCTTTCCATAATCATTTCAACTGTACAGACAGACCTTTTACTTCAGGTCTGCTGGAGTTGGAAAGTTAGGCGTTAGTATTTCACCATTGAAGGAAGAATTTCGATACAGAATGAGAGCTTTTGAAAAAGCTGTTAATGTTACATGCACACCCGTCCTTTTTTAGAGAATTTTTGTGAACCAGATTTAAGTCCAACATATAACTGGATGCATTGAATAATTAAAACATAAGCCAAACCTGCCTTGAAAGCCTGCAGAGTGCCAATTCTCTTTATTCTAATTGGAATAATATATTTTAAAAGACAGGATGCTAGCTTATCTATTTTCTGTTCATGCCTAAAATTAACTATTTGACTTTAGCTTGTTTAGTCACATAATTAAAACAATTGGACTTAAATTGGTTCCTTAAATCCTAGGTTGTTTTAAATTTTAATGGACCAGTTAGCATTTGTTTTCCTCTTACATTTTCAAATAGTTAACTATTGTCTCTTTCTCCCACCTCACTTTTGGGTAGTCTGTCATACCATACATAAAAAAGACTAATACTCATTTGAATTTGACAGTTGCTGGGGAAGTACAGTTTTGCCTGTGTGTTCAGCCTAGTAGGCCTGGTTGTTCCAATGTTTTTTGTAAATGTAGACATTTGTGAGGTAGAGATATGGTTCTAGACATATTTAAAAATTAAGGAATTGGTGTATTTATGGTGCATGCAGGTGTTTTTTAGAAAGGACAATTGCACAAAAGGACATCAGTTCAGCAGATGTGGGAATGTGTATATCTTGATCTGCATCTCATGCATTTTTAGAGTACATGTTTATGTATTTGAAAGAAGCATCACAGAGCAGAAATCATAGCCAGAAGCTAGTACACTTCTTTCAATAGTTACCTATTAATTCAGTTAGGAATCGTGCATTATTCAAGAGACTCTTTAGCACCCCACATATTGCAAAGCTAGAGTTTGCGATGGATACAAATCATGCCAACTGTTAGGGATGCTGGGAGTTCTAATTCAGCAATAGAACAGCTGTAGTAAGAACTAGCTATAAGAGTGAGGTGTATGTATCTATTAATCTCGCCCACTGCAATGCAACCAGCACTACTTCTAAAAAAGACATTTGCTTCCTGCTAAGATCTGTGGGCGTTAACTGTTCCACCTTGAGGTTAATTTTCTTTAGGAAAGTTCCATGAAAGCACTGGTTTAATAAGCTATCTTGCTTTTTCCCACCTGCTTACTATTCAAAATTTTTCTGTTACAATGGAGGAAGAGTACTTGATGTTTCACATGTTGCTGGATTACAATTCCCATCATTGTGCATCACTTGTCATGGTGGCTACAAATACATTTGCAGTCTGGCAAAATATAGAAGCTGATTTGCCCCAATAAGGGTTCTTTAAATGAAAGGCTGTTCTCCTTCACTGTTTTAATCTCAGAACAAGATATACTCTTTCAAGCATCTGCATTACATAAATATACCTGTGGTGGACAACAAATTGGATTAAGTATGAATAATTGGTTCTTTTCTATCAGATGTAGCTGAAGGTGCCTCAAAACATCTGAACATTGCTAGGAGAGTTTAAGATGATTTGATCAAAACTTTAATCAACACAAAATCAGGAGTTTTATAGGCTGGGTAGAACAAGGAAGCCTGTTGGATCAATGATATACAAGGTGACTTAAGTGCACCTAAGAACATCTAGTTGCTTTTTTAGATATTTCATTCTTCCAACAATAACTGAAACTTGCAAAATAGACAATCATCATGGGGTTTTTCATCACAATTTCATTCTTTTCTTGGAAGCTCTTCAGAGCAACGGGGAAATTTGCTGAATGATCATCCCTTTCCAACCTAGTTGATGGTACTCATTTAGACTGTCATGAAAAATCCCAGTTTTGTGTTCTTTCTAGAATTGTTGGGCACCTCTTCCTGGGTAAATCATGAATATGATTAAACCAATAGTCATGAAGAGATTGGTTTGAGTACTCAGCATGTAATAGTTTGATGCTTCATATGGCCAAGCTAATCATGCTAAACTTAAAAGGTGGTCTGCATGTGGCTGGTCAACAACAAAAATTGGTAGTGGTCAAAGCTGAAAGGTGCTATGCTTTTAAGAAAACTGATTTGCTCTGAAAGATTGTTTTGTGTGTTGAGCTGATTTCATATCTGTAATTTTTAACTTACTAAAATCAGGATACCTTAGTAGGCAACAGATTGGGCATCCATGATAAGAATAAGTATTTCAAAGCCAGTTAAAAGAAGGCATGCTTGCGCTGTATCATTTGTTTTATGATCTTTAACACCTGTCAAATTCTGGGAGAAGGGATAGAGGAGGAGCAGTAACAGGTTAAACAAATTGCACAAGTTGACAATTGCCTTTGTCAATAGCATTACCCTTTTGATTTGCTGTAAAACAAGATGTTTATCCGTAGCACCATGATAATGGCATTCCTTTTTTTGTACTGAGATTGAGCAAATGACTTCTTGACCTTTAATAATCAGTTCAAATAAGGGATGGAGCTGCAATTTCCTCTTTTTATATGCAAATGGATCATCTGAATCAGGTGAAGAAAGTTTTGACAAGCAGATTTGTGAGATCAGGAGGAGAGAGTGGTTGGACAGAAAGTAATGAACAGCTTCTAAAACAAGTACATATATAAAAGATTTTGCAGAGGATTTATCTGTATATCAACAGTCACTTTTCAATCATTTATAAGCCTGTTGTCAGCTCTGTAGTTAAGTTAGGATGGTAGGTTTATTCTTTTTTGAATTTAAAAATAAATAGGAAAACCCTTTCACTGAAAAGCTATACATTATGACATTGTGATTTCTTTTTGCTTGCATTTGAGGACTCTGGGCTGCAAAATCTTGTAATATTTTTACTAGCTGCAGTAGTAGAAGTCTAAACAAATACCACCACCAAAATGACAACTCTTTCTTCAGCACTGAACAGTGCAGTCTGTACTGTACTTCTAGAAAAAATATTGGTCCCTTTTTCAGAAAATTGTGCCTGGCCTCAGCTTTTTCTTCACTACTCTCCCCCCTCCTCTTTCCCAAGCATTGCACAAATATTTAAGTGTTTTGAATTCTTTTCCCTACTCTGTTTTAGCCATCTCTTTTGATCATAGGTTCCATTTCTCAACTGGATTTTGACTGTCTTTGCATCCTTCTAGGATTCATAGACTTTCCTCCAGATGGCAAGGATCCATGGTGGTTCCAGACCAAAGCCATCTTAAACTGACTGACTTATGTCTTGTCTTGGTATATAAATATACATATCTAAGGTTCAAAGTGTTAAACATGACAGAGTGATTTTGAGGTTAAAAGACAAAAATGGGGCTTTATTACATATAAAAAAGGGGCAATGGAGTTTGGAAGAAACTATAATTCTCTTTTAAAAGTTTTTCAGGTGTGGGGAAACGGAGGGAGTGGGAAGGGCATGAGATTTCAGTATGGTCATCCTAGCTTAGCTACCTGTCTGTGACTGTCCATGTTGTATTTGTGTGTTTTAACAACTGGTTTACACTGACTATTGCTGTAAAAGTGGATTTCGAAATAAAAAGTCATTACTACAATATTAAACGTATTGTCTTTGTTGAAAAAAATCTCCCAGATAGAGAAGCAGGGGCAAATCTCTTCCAAA
>JANHZU010002334.1:412165-429101 GCA_032468055.1 Acrochordus granulatus | reverse complement strand
CAACAATGGAGTAAAGCACGAGGTAAGAGTCAGCAGAACTCTCACGCGGAGTTGCCTGAATGGGAAATACAGAGCGCACTTACTGATGATGCGCAAGGTTTGGCACGAAGTTTCCTCATCTTGTGAGTCGCGGCTTGTCTAGTGGAATATTTTTTGATTAAAATTTTTGCTCATCCTGCGACTTACTCGTCTTGTGAGGTACCACTGTACTTATTCATGAAAATGAGCCAAAGCTATATATTTGCGCATAATATAAGTATGCAAACTTTTGTTTTCAATAACTGATGTGCCCTTCCTTGGATAGCAATAACTGCAACTAAACGTTTTTCATTAACTCTTGATCAGTCCTGCAATCAGCTTGGAGGAATTTTAGCTTATTTCTCCTTACAAACAACTTCAACTCAGGGATGATAAGCTTCCTCATGTGAATTGCACAGTTCAAATCCTTCCACAATATTTCTATAGGATCAAGATCAGGTTTGGCAATTCTAAAACATCAACTTTCTTCTGTTCTAATTATTCTTTGGACATACAATTTGTATGTTTCGGGTTGCTGTCTTGCCACATGACTCAGTTAAGTTTAAGTTCACAGACATCCTGACATTTTCCTGTACAATTTGCTGGTCCAATTCAGAATTCATAGTTCCATCAACAATGGCAAGGTATCTTGATCCAGACATAGCAAAGCAACCTTAAACCATGATACTAACACCAACATGTTTCAAAGATGGGATAAGGTTTTTTTTTGGAATGCATGGTTTGCCTTCTGCAAACACTTTTTCTTCAAGCCCAAAAGTTTTATTTTGGTTTCATTTGCTCACACAGCATTCTTCCAATACTCTTCAGGCTTATCCAGATAGTCTTTTGCAAACTGTAGATACCATTAGATATTCTTTGTTCTTTTTGGAGAGTAATGGCTTTCTGCTTGCAAACCTGCCATACACACCATTTTTGTTCAGTGTGCTCCTGATACTCATGAATACTGACATTCATCTATGCAAGAGAGGCCTTAAGTTCCTTAGATATTACCCTGAGGTTGAGAGACTTCCCAGAGTATTATACACCTTTCTTTTGGTGTGTTCTTCATGTCAATCTCTCCTGAGGGGAATAACAATAGTTTACAAATGGGGCAATTCAATGCCACTTCTTGATTGTGGTGGACTGCTGAAGTCCAAACTCTTTGAAAATAGTTTTGTAAACTTTTCCAGCCTAATAAGCATCAACAATTTTTTCAGTTTCTTAGAAATCTTTGAGCCATGACACACATCTAGAATTCTGTTCTTTAAAATAAGGCAGGACCTCCCACACTCATACCTGATTGCCACCCCCACTAACTGAAACACCTGACTCTAATTTTCTCTTCAAATTAACTGATAATCCTAGAGGTTCACATCCTTTTGCCACACACAAATATTTAGCTTTTGATCATTTCCCTCAGTATATAAATGAAGAGTTATACTGTGTTTGACTCAATTATTTAATTAGGTTGTCTTTATCTAATTTTAGGATTTGTATGGAAAATATATCATGCTTTAGGCCATATTTAAGCAGAAATACTGAAACTTCAAAAGAGTTCACAAATTATTAAGCAGCGCTGCATGTGAAACAAAAAGCATCTGAGACCTCTTTTCTCTATCACAACTTCTATTTCCCTTTTTTTTCTATTGCTGTTGTCCTTCACTGAAATTGAGACTATAAACTTTTCAGAACAGGGATCTATCCTATTATACTTCATAGCAGATATGATTCCCAGCTCATGTAAGTTTGTAAAGCTGCAGAACTATTTCTGGAAAACAATGCACCGAGATGTCAGTGGCACTTAAACAGATGCAGATCAACTTCATTTACTGAAGAACAGTCTTGCTCAGACAACTTCAGTGCCATTAGATACTTCTCTGCAACCTCCCATTATTCATGCTCAAATGAGCTTTCAAACAGTTCAGAACTCAACAGGAATGTGATCTTTGCGGCAATGCTGAAAAGGTAACAGTAGCTGCTTATCACTGAAACATTTGGGCCCTAAGCACTCTGGTACTGAAGAGCAGTCATTCTTACCTGCTACCTCGTCGTTGTGGTGGCATACTTGTGCTCCACAGCCACCTGGCTCGCTCCATTTCCTCACACTTAGCATGGAGAGTGGCAAAGGCTGCATCAGACATATCCTCTATCTGGAAAAGCAATTCAAAAAGGTTAGGACAATAGTTACTGAGTCTTTGCTAACTACCAAACTACCTACCGAAGCACTCCATGGAGGCCAGATAGCTCTCCATGAACAGTTGTTTTAAATCACAGGCCTGGCTTATTCATTTCCCAAACAAGTGTAACTGAAGGATTCTGAATTATCCAGTTATCCAACTTTAAGTATAAGAAATTTGAAGCGCATGACTTATCTAGCCTTCAAGCAAATGTTATTTTCTTTTCTGAGGAATTAATGAAGGTCAGAGCAAGAAGACTCTCCCAGCTATATTGTCTGGTTCTGCATATAGGTAGTTCTCAATCATAATCACAATTTGGATCATGTGTCACTGCAATTATTAAGCAAGGCACTCACATGACCACCTCGCTCAACTACAATCCCACCTTTCCCTGTTGCAGGAGTTAAGTCACTATTTGGATGAATCTTAGGGGATGGAGGAGGTCCAATGCACTAGTACATGGAAATCTGCTGTGTACTGCAAGATCTTGGCTGACTAGGCCCACTGATGTGTGTACTTTTCCCCACTTTTCCCAGAAGGGTTGAGCCTTCTCCTTGCCCAATCACACAGGTCCACTTACTTTCCTTTTCTGTGCAGCTGCTGACAAGCATACCAGCCAATGTGCATCAATGAGCACCAGCCCTAGCAATATTTCCTAAGTCTAGAAAGTGCCTCAGAAACATCACAAGACAAGTCTAGTCCTTATAATGATTCTGAAGGTGAGAAAAAGCCTCGAAACATTGTGAAATGAATGCCAGCCCTTAACTTTGCTTTGGATAGTTCCTGTAGTAGATGTCCCTTAGATCAGCTGTAAGCAACTGGAAGGTAAGCACTCGGGCAGAAAGAAAATCCAAACCTTCTGGGTGTGGTGGGATGTGGGGAAGGTCCATGCCTTCCAGGAGATTGTTGGGGTAGAGAGAAGGCTCAAGGCTTCCAGAAGTTAGTGAGACAGGGAGCAGGCCTATGTGTCAAAGGACTAGTAGCTGATGCCTTCAGGCCCCTGAACATGGGGATTTGCAGTGTTCAGTGTTTGAAAGGGTAGATGTACTGCCAAGCACCCAGATTTTTGTCATGGCCATAAAAAGGAACATATGACCTCTTTCCAAAGTTCCAGCCACTGCATTGTGCAGTGGCTGGAACTTTGGAAAGAGGTCAATATGTTCCTTTTTTCAGTGTTGTTGTAATTTCAAACAGTTGCTGAACAAACGGTCATTAAGTCAAGGATTCCCTGTATGACATAGATAAGCATGCAATCCTATCTTTCCTGACATAAAACATCCTTTCAGGGTAGGGTAACTCCTTTGGATTAAATCCTATAGGAGTGCTTTGTAGCACGCAGCAACTTGTATCTGAAACTCCAAGCAACTTTGTGACCACAGTACAATACACTACTATTTTAATGTGGCCAACAGGTGCCATTTTTGTTCCTCCACGTGTTTTTAAAGTATCTTTTTGAAATTTACAAATCTTTAAAAAAAGTGTTAATAAAACTTTAAAAGAAGTGTATACCCAATGAATAACCATATCAAATTTATTCTTCAAGGCTACTCTTTTGAGTTCCAAAATGGTAATCAAATTGAGATTTTAGATTCCAATTCTTTACCAGCAGAAGAGAATGATAAAAATTCATTCTGATTACAAGTACACAACTATGAGAAGAAGGTACTTTACATATTTCTGACTCAAATATATTTCCATGCAACTAGACCAGCCTTCTCCAACATGGCAGCAATCTCCACCTGTATGGATTTTTATCCCCTATAAATCTAAGTGATAGCCAGATAGCTGAAAATCAGTAAAATTTCCTTAGTAAGATTGAATTTGCTAACTTGGATAAAACTGAGCATCTGATGGCATATTCACATGAATTGTAAAAAAAATGGCAAAATCCAAAGCATGGATAGTTTTGTCAAGATCATACTATCAGCATATAACTAACACAATCACCTTTTTCCAGAGAAAAACTATCATTGTTTTGAGGATGCCTACTTTAGTTGTAGTCTGAATTCCAATTCTGTTTTTCTTCCCAAGATTGCCCACTGATTTTGTGCCCAATGAAACCTAGAATTCAGAGTCTCCTGGTTTCTAGCCTGATGCCTTAAGCACTACACCAAACTAGCTCTCCAAATTCCAATTATCTCCTTGTTAGGCTGGAACAATAGTTTCTTCAACTGAAAAAAAAATAAATTGTGTGATAGCACCAAAAAACCAGCTGTATCAGCTTTTTCCTTCAGAAGAGTCTGTAGCAGAAATTCTTCCACATGAAAAGGCTCTGGCTGTTTTCATGCCATTTTTATCTAGGGCATAACTTTCCACAGAAAAGAACAGACCACAACACAGCTGTAGGAATAGTCTAATCATATGATTCCTATTTGCTGGAACATGGAGGGTCTTTGCTCTCTAATGAGTAGGAATCTCCAATGGGAAATGCTAACCTAGCCTTACAGATACAAAGGATCCAAAAACTGAGTTTATCAATCCTCCTCATTTGCCATTTAAATGCAGCTCAATAGCAGGCTGAAAAGCCCTTCCAGGGACAACTGATGCAGCAATTTTATACATTTGCTCATTAACTGAAGAAGAAAAATTGCCTGTGAAAGAAGATGGGCAAGGAGAAAGAAAACAGATTTCTTTGTTGCTTATCAGGTAAGGCATCACTGGTCCATGGTGATCTCAACTTGTTCAGGTTTGTATAAAACAAAGCAAATGTCCCCTAACATCACTGTTCCATCAGCCCTGGAAAATTTAAAAATGCAACTGAGTCCTACTCCAAATAAACAAGATTTCTCCTTTAAACGTGAGGCAGCTTTCCACTTTGTTATTGAGAGCTAGTTAGGTGTTGCCTAGGAACCTAATATCTATAAAATAGGATGTAGCAGAGGATGAAATTTTCATTTAAAAGCATGGTGTAATGTAACACTAATTAGACAACTCTTTTATTCTTCTTAATCCATAACAAGCAACAGTTTGTTGCCTTTTCCTTTGAAGGTTACTCCTCTCTCTCAACCCTGGCCTTACTAGAGACACAGATAAGACAGCCAAACACAGCATGGTACCAATGCCACAATTTTGTTTTTGCAACCCAAAATATGCCTGGCTGCATGCCTCAGCCAACATAACTTTCTTATGTTATTGCTTTTCAAGTACATAGTCACACTTTTCCAAGCTAAATATTACAACAACATTTCAGTGTCTCTTTTTGTCTTTCTCTCCCTATTTAAATTAAATGTTATTTGCAGATGCAAGGAAACCTGGGCCTTAAATTCTGCCTCAGATACTAGGGATTCAAGATGATTCTTTGGTATGTCTTCTTCTGGAAAAACAAGAAGGAATCACATCTGGACATCATGTGATTGCATCTCCTAGTGATGGCACCCCCAATACTCCCCCTGCTGCTGTTGATAATGGAATCCCATCAGATCTTAAGCACTCTGCAGGAGCTGCAACAAGGCTCAAATTGAGGCCTCAGGCCCTCAGTAGCAACCTCTGCCCCAGGCCTCAACTTCAGCACAGCATAGCTACAGAGGGCCGCCCCAAGTCCTGTAATATGGCCAGTTATCCCAATGCTGATGTGCAAAGCCCTGCTAACCTATGTGCTGTGCCTGCTGCTGACAAACTATGCCTGTTCTGGCCGTATGTGAAGCAGTTACTACTGACCATGCCAGGGCTTTATCCCAAGGCCACTTATGCTGTTCTCCCAGGAATGCTTCCTGCTCTTGCAATGCTTTGGAAAGTCTTCAGGAAGCTTATGAGGCCTTCCAAAGGATTGCAAAAAAAGGGGCCTATTTAGAGGATAGCGCAAGCAACTCGGGAGAAAGGCATGGCACAGTCAGCAACTGCCTCGCATAGGGCCAGGCTAGGTCCACCTCATTAGCTGGAGAAGACACCTAGTTGGGAACCACAGGGTCTGTGAAAAGGGGTAGTTTTGTGATATGGAGCTTGGAGGCTTGAGGTAGCACTCGTCAGTGGCAATGGTACTAAGATTGAAGTAGAAGCCTGGGGGCAATGGTAGATAACTGAAACTGCTAAAGAATCCAGGAGACTAACTTTAGTCCCAGCACTGCTGCCGAGGAATGTCATTGTACAAGGCTGCCAAAAGGGCAGAGATTTGGGGAGGGGGGATTGAAGTGCCCTGCAGTTCAGCCGCCAAGCATCCAAATATTGATCACATGACCACAGGATGCTGCAGCAGGGGTAACTTCAGGTACCATGTGTTAAGTACCATTCATTCAGTACTGCTGTAATTTTGAACAGTTACTAAACAAATGATCATAATTTGAGGACTACCTCAAAGCACATAATGATGGGTTATTTGAGGGACTGCCTATCTTCCAATATCTCTGTCTATCCAGTAGTATCAGGCAGAACTGGTATAGTATGGATCCCATACAATGCTACCTAGAATAATCCAGGATACATTACTTTTTGTGATAACTGGCATAGCATCCCCTCAGAAATCCATGAGGTTCCCATTCTAGCGTGCTCTGAATATTTTAAAAAAAACAGTTCTCCACCCAGACTCTGGAGTACAGGTGCTGTTAACCCATCAAATAGTTGTGAAATACTTATAATGTGTGACTGAACATGTATCTCTTTTTTTAAAAAAAAATTATTGTGTAAGTCTCCCAGAGGGAGCTGAATAGCCTTCAGTCAATCAAATAAATAAATAACAAACCTTCACAAGATTAGATAAGCCAGTATCCCCCAGCTGGTGCCAAGGATATTCAGGCATAATTATTAATACTGGCTGGGAATGGGAGTTCAAAATCATTAATGAGTACTGGGGGGGAGGGCTATGTACAGAAAATCAGCTGGCTCTCCAATTTTACTCCTTTAGTTTTTCTTAACAGTAACATCAAGCACAGTGAAGTATAATTTTATTTTGTCCTCCAAAAATGCCTTGTGGAAATATAATTCCATTTCTATCAACCTTCAACATGTCCAAGGAATGGCTCAGGACTGCTTCAAAAATAATTCTTCCTGGAAAAAAAATGTGTGTTGATCACATAGTCAGTTTAGGGCAGAAAGAAAATCACTCATGTGCCAGGTTTTGCCATCACACCTTTGGTAAAGTTATTTGCACTGAAGGAATGAAGATAAAATATCTACATATATAGAAATCAACCTATGTCAATATAACATAAGAGCATTAGAATCTGCACAAATCCCATGCGTTAAGTACAGGCAACAAAAGAAAGCCATTACAAATACCTCTTCGCTGTCTTCATCTGGATTTACCTTCAGAACACCAACATCCACAACACGCCAGCTACAACAATTGGTTAACAGAGAAGAGTTAATAGGGAAAAGATCCCCTGTAGTCAGCTGGATACAACAGCAACAGATACTATTCTTGTCAGAGCCATAGAGGAGTCTCAGATGAACCTTATGATGACAGTTCAGACTATCTGCCTCTTCTGACCCTCAGAAAATCAGAAGATTGCCCCTGATTTTCAAGTAACCTTTCTATCTCTTCAGATTTTCCCCATTCCAGTTGCAGCAAATAATGAAAATTATTCGACAGTTTCAAAAATCTTTGTCCAGATCTCACAAATGATCTTAGCAACCTTATCTCCACTTGCCCTTTTAATGTGCAGTGGCATAATTTCAAATATAGACAAAGCAGCTCACATCAACTCATGCCTCCTATTTTCTGTATGTATTAGGCTGCAATTCCAATCACCCTTTGCAAAATCTCGTGAGATTTGCTATTTTTTTCAAATAATTTTATTTGGAAAGTGTGCAAGTGTTATTGAGGAAAAATACTTGCTGACTTCCAATCCCTATATAATACGTTATCTTAATTATAATAATAACAATAAACAATTGCTTCTCTAAGGGTCAACTGAAAGTCTTTCACTTCCAACAGCAAACTGGTGAGGTGAATGGGTGAAAATGATGAAACAGATCCAAGGGATGTAGCTACGGATAGTTAGCTATTCATCTACTGTGTAACATTATGGCAGCCACTGAAAGGATTACTGTTGCCATGATAGCATGAAAAAAGGAATGGGAAGTATTTCACATTCTCTTTCCACGATCATCCCATCCATTTCTTCCTCCAATTCAACTGATTTTTCCCTTGTCTAATTTCTGGCCAAACAGCAGAGAATGCTTAAATTGTGACTAAAATGTTGGATCTTTTAAAATAAATTCATGGTGAACTAAGGCTCTTCCTTGAGAAGTACAGACCCCATGGCCTTATGAAGCATAAGGAAAACCTGAATGCTTCACTGTGGACATACAGTAGTCCTTCACTTATGAATGATCGCTTAGTGACCATCTGAAGGTATAACAGACCTGAAAAAGTTAATTAGGACCCAGATTTGAAGTTCAGATGACTGCTTCCCCAGTCATGTGTCTGCATTTTGAATACTTGGCAATCAACCTACATTTATAGGCTGTTTGCGGTGTCCTATAATCACATGAACATAATTTAAGGTGATTTTGGAAATCAGCATTTATCTCTGGTTTCCAGCAAAAAGCACTCACAGCAAACAATGGATTTGCTTAATGACTGTGGCATTCATTTTACAAGTGATGCAAAAAAAATCATAAAATCAGCTGTGATCACATGGTGACCTGCTTTACAACCATCACAATTTACGACCAAAATATAGACTTAATAAAGGTTGACAAAGGACTATCTGTAACAAGAAAGTTCCATCAAGGCTAGAGCTAAGATTCATCCTTCCTCAGTGCAAATCTATAATCCTTTGAAAATCTACAATAAAAAATATTTTAGATCAAGCTTCTAGATTGGAGTGATAAGAAAACAAAATATGTAAGAAGGTCAGTGTAAGGACTATACTAGCTCTGTTTCCCATTTCTGGGAAGTCCTTGACCCTCCCAAATTAGACTGGAGCCCTATTCTATAACTTAATTTAGTAGAATGCTTACTCAATCTTAAGAGAATTGCTTTGTTTCTATTCTACTAATGGAGCAATGGTGGTCTTGTAGATATTATTTAACTGTTTCCAGGATCCTTTATCACTAGGCCTGTTAGCAGCTGAAGAATATAGATTAGTAATCTCTTGTGGCCCAGAGGTTCTCCCATACATGGGATCCTATCTATGAGAGATATTCTATAATCTGCAAACTACTACAAGCTTCATTCATATGGTCTGAGAAATGGAAAAAAGCAAGACTCTAATGTTTGTTCTGTTAATGTTGTGGAGTAAAAAAAACGTTTATCAAGCAGTCTCCCAATAATTTTCAATAATCTACAGAGAAAATATTTTAAAAAATGAGACATTACACTTTTCAACTGATTTAGATGAACAGAAAGGATACGGAGATTTAAGTGCAATTTCAATTCGTGAACATACCTTGGTGTAAGAATTTCTTTGTATTGAAGTTTTTCTACCCTGGTTGTTGCAGCAACAGACATTGGTATAACAATGTTGTTAATGTCAAAAGAGCTTTCCCCTCTTCTCCTCCTTGGCTGCTGCTGCAAAACAATGCAGAAAACAACAATAAAAACCAGACAATGACATGAAGAGGGAATAATTTCAAACTAGCCTATAGCCCCAAGAAAGAAAGGACAAATGTTCTGGTCTTTTAATATAGTGATTTCACAGGAAAATGACGGCTGCAAGAGCACAACTTTGGCATCATGGTACTTCCTGTCATCTTCTCACCATTCCTGTTGGGAATACTAAGAAATAATTCAGGGAAGAAAGAACGAGGGGATCTATTTCTCTGTGTATTGATTACATTCATTTCATGCAGAAAATTAGACTAATGTCTTTGGATATGCTCATTCTCAGTCAAGATCTTAAGTGCAGGCACGTGAATATTTATGGTTTATAAATATAACTGGGGGGATTTAGATACATTCTAATTGTTTAAATATTCCAAGGAATATTTAAAATTTAGAGACCCTAATGTAAATTCCAAATTTAAGTAACCTTGTAAAACTAAAGCAAAGCTACTCTTCTGGGCTACAAAATTCACAGCTTTGTGAAATAACCAAGGGCCAGAATATATAGTCAACATATAATGAACTACTTGTTTATGCAAAGATGGTAAATAATTCTAGGATAATTTATGAATACTTAGATGTTGTTTTCCATTTAATATGTTGAGAAAGAAATCCTTGGATATTTAAAGAAGCATGCAGCTTGTGGAAAAGGAATGAATCAAGCATCTCTATGCCATTCTAGAAAATCTGAATGGATAATGCCTATATACACAGCTTTACCCACTGTACAATGCAACCGGGCTGTAAAACATTGTATTTAATAAAAAGCCTCACTTCTTGAGACCTCATTTTTCTTAATTCCGAATGTGCATATTATGTTCCTACTTATAATATTCATAGATACTTATGCCATAAGCATAAGATTCTACAGGAGCCCCTTCTTTAACAGTACATGTGGCTCAGTGGGTGCACATTATGGAACATCTGCTTTTTCCATACATATTCTTTAAGGGTTCCACACATATTCTTTAAGGCAGTGTTTCTCAACCTTGACAGCATGAAGATGTGTGGATTTCAACTCCCAGAATTCCTTAGCCAGCCAGGATTTAAGTCCATACATTTTCAAGTTGCCATGTTTGGAAAACACTGCCTTAAGGAGATTCTCAACTCTGTTCTGTTCTGTTGATATAGCAGTTTATACCAAATTATTATACCCACTTAAGACAATTATTCATTTAGTTCAATTTTACTATGTCTTTCACTTAAATACTGTACTCAAGATAGCTTCCTTATTGTTATATATATACTGCGCACAAGATTTTTTTAGAATCAACAAGCTTAGAAGAAAGGATTATAACTTACTAATAGGCCTTTAGGGGGAAAAATAGCCTAGATAAGGAAATTTGAAATCAACCTTATTACATTTCAAAATTTTTAAAATGATACCCAACTTGGGAAATCTTAAAGTAGAGCAAATCAGACATGAAAATTTACCATAAAATACCATAAACAATATTACCAATAAAGGCTTACAAAGACTGCTTATAATTTACCATTCTCTCAGTGTCCTCCTTTCCCCCCAATATGAATAAAGAAGATAAAAACCAAGCACACGCATCTACTGCTGTTAAAACTGTACTTTAATCACAAGATGAGACAAGCAATTAGTTAAGAGTACTGCTACACAAAGACAAAGAGACTTAAAAACCTCACTTCAACTGTTAATATTAAAAAATAGTATTGTTACACACACACAAATCTTGGCACTGATTGGCTAAGCAAAGGGCCCCTTAGCCTGCATCAATGAACCTACTATTATTCAGGTACCAATGAAGTATGAACTAACAGGAACCACTCAGGGCAGAACTGCAAATTTCTTGACCCAGTTCTTGCTTACAAACTCACACAGGAATACTTAAATGGAGACCAAAGTTTAAATGTATGAGATTCCATAAGTATTACAATGGAGCAAAAACAAGGAAGGGAAGGCCCTCTTATTTGCCTCTGTCTAAATTAGTGACATTAAAGTTATTCATGCATGTTTTTAGATATTTATACCTTGGATCAGCTTTTCCCAAACTGGTACTCTAAAAGTTACAGAGGTGGCCAGTGACATAGAACATCTTGTCCCTATGCTATTTATTACTCTGGATGTGATTGCATTCTTAGAAAAAGAGAAGGACCAGGATTTGGAAGGATTCCTTAATGCCTTCAAGTACCTCTGGATTTTTAGGTGCAATGAGTGGTATGGAGCATGGTCACACAATCATATCTAATGCACAAGAGGATGTCTCTTAAGCTGGCTAGTTCCAGCAATAATTATCTACTTCTTGGTTGTACTGCAATGTATTCAATGTAATTTTATTCTTGAGGATGGTCCAGAGGCTTTAACTGGTACAAAATGCAACAACTAAGTTGCTAACTGGTACACAATATCAGAAGCATGTCCGTTTTGAAAAACCTGCACTGACTGTCACTATCTTCAAAGTACAATTTAAAGTATTGGTTTTCATCTTTAAAGCTCTAAATAGCTTAGGATTTAGGACTATCTAATGGACCATTTGCTTAAATCATAATGTCAATAGAATAGAGAAAGCCTTTTGGATAAAAGGTGAAATGTCTTCTACTTGAAAAAATGCAATGCAGATGCCTGTTTTTTAAACTTTTGTTGTGATGCAATTACCCTGGACGAGTGAGAGTCTTCACAGACATAGATTAACTTATCATTCTTTTATTTCTAATTGTAGGAGCCTCCCTCGTGAATGGAACTGGTTGACTGATCACATGCCATCATGACCATGTCAACTTGTTACACTGATATGTCTTTTCCAGGATGAATGAAATTAATTAGCAACTGAAAATTCAAACAGTTTATGAAGTAATATTTCCCTATTCAACTCAAATTTGGCCAAGGAAGTACAATTACTTCTTAGAATAACATTCAGCCTATTCTACCGGATATATATCATATCTCTTTCTATAATTTTCCTTTGTAATAACCCCTCTATACAGGAGATTAATGTTCCATTTTTATAGCTGAATGTGGGTTCAATCCCTGGTGTTAGTCTAGCATTCTATCCACTACACTGCACTACCTAAAATGTACTTTAGCTTGTCCTGATAACATCTGTATCCAACCAAAGAAGTCTCCAGGTAAGTACTATCTTGGTAAGAATGCTATCTTGAACTTCTCCTCTAGAATGATCGTTGAAATTCAGACTATTCCATACACAGCCTTGATTAGAATATGTAGTTTTTGTTTGAATCCAGAACATGCATACTCTAGGCAGAGGTGTTCTACTGTGGGGAGAATGGAAAAGGGAAAAATAATCAGAGATAGTAGCAAGAGCAAGCAGCTTAAAGCACACAAAAGATGACTGGGGGAGTGATATAAAAGTTGTTGGTTATATACAGGGAAAGGTGCATGTTAGTTATGCACAGGAAAGTCCACAGACAAAGAAAGGTAAAGACCTAGATACATTAGGGGAGGGTTGGGTGGACAGATAGGTAGGCTAAGCTTTAAAGAATGGTGGTACATAACTATGACAAAGGAAACTATGCAAAGACAGAGAGGGGAGGGAGAGCAGGCCATGTAGAGGGAAGAGGTACACCAGCTTTACCCTATTTCCTTTGTAAGATTCTTTTCAATCTATATGGGTCAAAACACAAAACGACCAAGAAAGTAGACTGCAATCCTTTCAAAAAAGTTTCTACCCATGGTACAAGCCATAAAGTCCTCCTTCCATATATGGAACTGAAGATACATTTCATTTCTTCACCACCTTCTCTTACCCCACTCTTTCTTCTAGCATCCTCCACTAAGATTCAAGACTTCCTTGTTTTCAAATTCAGAATATATTGCTCCCTTATTTCTGAAGCTTGCTTTTTTTCACCTTTCCCCTCTCTGCTGCAGTCTGGGATACTATATATAAATCCAATTGTTCAGAATACTGATAAACATAAAAGCTAAAAATTACCTTTTCCATTGTCCCTCTGATACAATCCCTTGCATCCCATACCTTATAACCGAAACAGAAGAGCCGCAACAGAAGCAATACATATCTTCCTTCTGGTCAAGTCATTCCTCCTCTTCCTAATTTTTCTTCTAAGTTCAGGCTATTCTCAAGCATCTTGAGATAGGGACTTGCAGTACACTGCATCCTGAAGGCACTTAAGAATTCAAATAGCTAGATAACCCCTACACACACCACCAAAAGGTACTTACAGCTGCACTGGAGCTTCCCAGGGAGCTTGTGGTGACAGGAGGGATAGAATTTTCAGAGGAGGTGGAGAGATGTCGCATGAGGGTGCTGTGAGCTGTGGAAGCCATTGCGCTTGACAAGTAACTTGGGCCTCCAATCTCTGGATGATGTTTCAACACTGTGCAAAGAAGAAAGAGAAGAAATAAGGAAGAAAGAGAACAGTGAATGAAAACCTATTACATCTACAAGCATTATACCAGGCAGTCATCAAGCAATGGACATAGAAATACCAGAGCATACTTAAGAAAGAGAAACTTCTTCTGGCTGGACCACTTCTCCAGAAGAAGAAAATGTTAAAAGCATATAAGAGAGACTATGGCAAGTGACATCACTGCCTCATTTAATTCCCCAGAAGCAGAAAGCAACCATCTCCAAAGGGAGAGGGGGAGCAGAATGCAGAACCCAAGCTCTCCCCGGTCAGACCTGGCTGGGGCCAGCCTACCTTCACTTCTCTCGGAGGAGCTGTCCCGCAATCGCTTTCTTTCATGAACTGCCGTCAGGATAAGTGAGCGCTCTGGCGCTCTCTCGGCTTTGGGGGCAGCCCTCACATCGTGTAAGGGCTGCATGTGTGCCTTGTCTGGCTCGATTTTGTGATGTGAGCAAGCTGAGGAGTGGAACAGAAAGAGAGCCATGAAAAAGCCCTGCTTTCACCTCTCTTTCCTGTCTTTCAGGACCCAGCCTAAACAAGACCCCAGGAGCCATTCAAGCATGACTGTAGAACAACGTGAAGACCACTGGCAGCAACTGCCCTCCAGTGACAACTCATTTAGCAGTTGCTGTAAAAATCAGTCCATCCATCTAGTTTGCAAGGCCTGCTATAGCATAGAACTTCTGAGCTGCACCCAGCCCTGCCATGGCTTCTAACAGGCTGGCTTCCATTTTGGTGAAACACTGTGTTAGATATATTCTCTAAAAAGAGCCAAGATGCAATTACAGATGGTCCTACTTGACCACTGCAGAACATTCTCAAAAGTCAAGAACAGCAGGATCTGTGTCGTGTTTTCTTTTAAGTAATAAACCTACCTTTACAGTTTATAAATTATATACAGTATTCCTGATGCTTAAAGCAGATCATTGATTCAAAAAGTAGGAATAGGCATATTGTGTACTCACAAATATATTTTGTCTTGATCATTTAGGGACACACAACCCAAGCTCAATTGTTTTCAGCTCCAGAACAATACATACTGTAACCATGTAACATTCAGAAGAGTGACTGTACTGTAGGTATACTCATTATGGTTTTCCCATACCATGAACCAATAATAAATAATCAGCTCCCTTGTGCTCCAACACAACTTCCAGACTCCTTGAAAAAAAAATTTCCTAGTCAAACATTCTAGGACATATTTTAGAAATTTAATCTGACTCTATCTTGTGAGAAAAGGAAAGGGGGAAGTTGATGAACTCAATGACAGAACCCATGCTTTATATGCACTGAGTCACAGGTCAATCTCCAGATAAAAAGGTTGCCAAGCAAAAGAATTAAAGACTTCTGGTTGAAAATGTTTCAAGCCAGAATACACAAATCTCTAGGCTAGATGGAGCAATGATCTGACTCAGAATATATAACACCTTCACTCTTCCTCTCGATGCAACATAATTGTTCAAAAAGAGTTACATGTTTAATTTTTCAGTTTTTCATACTGCATTTTTTCTTTTCAACAAATACGAAGTTAAGTCCCTCTTATCATTAACTTGCAAGAATCAGGATGGGAAACAAAATCTCATTGTATTTTAATAGCCAATGGACAACTGGTTCTTGCTTAATTTTTTTCTTTGTTGCCAAGTTATTATTTGTATACATGAATCTTTAAAATATAAACTTGAAATTGTTCTCTTAATTCTCTTCCCTGTAGCTAACTCATTGAACCATTATTTTCCTTTAAAGTTAAATTAAATTACTACTAGAATAGGACATACTGCCAGAAATTATACCTCCAGTGAGAGAAGGTGGTACTAGGTCTCCAGGCTATCTGTAACTCTGCAAGGCCCTCATCCTGTACTGTTCAGAGTTTCTGAACTGTTATTCTGGGCAGGCCCAAGTACTTAGTACATTCTCAGACACAGTTTCTTATTATTTCTTTTTCCAGGGTGGGCACTAGCATTAATCATATTTTAAAGTGGAATCCTGGTTCACTTTAAGCCATACACATGGATGATTCTGCAGGATCAAACAGATAATTCCTTCCAATTCAAGATTAAAATCAATGAAGGCACTTACTAGCTGCTGCTAAAAAGGTATTAACCAGCTTGTGACGGTCTTTGCGCACTGAGTCAGACAGACTGCCGGGAGGCACGGTGGATCGGTGTTTCAATGTGAGCTTTTTGGGGGGTTTGATTTTTTCACAGGGCTTGTTGTGCAATTGGGATTTCAACATGCTCTGAAGGTGTAAGCTCATTGGTACATCTGCAGAAAATGAACACACAGAGACAAATCAAAAGGAGACAATTATCAAATTACATCACTCATAATACAGATGGCATATGCTGAATACAGAACAAAATTTCTCACCAGATCTACTTAAATATAAATTTGGAGATTCACAGGTGATTACCATAGATCAAAAATAAATTCCATTCAGAAGAATAAAATCAGCCATATTTATGAAATTCTCCACTTTCACTCAGAAATGAAAATACCAATATGGCTTGAACTGCAGCTACCCTAACCTTATGCCCTTCAGATTTCTTGATACAACTGGAATTCTGAGCTAACATAGTCTTTATCAACAAAACATTTAGGAGGCATGGAATTTCTTTTGAGGGTGGAGGATCAAGAATCAAAAGAAAAGCTATAGGATGGTTATTACATCAGGGAGCCAGTTTGGTGTAGTGGTTAAGATACTAGCCTAAAAATCAGAAGACTTGTGGGTTCTAGTCCTGCCTTAGGCATGAAAACTGGGTGACCTTGGACCAATTAGCCTCTCTTAGCCCAACCTTCACAGGATTGTTGTTATGGGGAAAAGAGAAGGAAAAAGTAATACAAGTGGGATAAAAATCAAATAAAATATTGCATTATTGCATTAATTATGATGCTGATTTTACAAGACTTT
>JANHZU010002334.1:371970-384914 GCA_032468055.1 Acrochordus granulatus | reverse complement strand
AATCACATTGTCTGATTCGGAAAGAATCTATTTGCAAATTATGGTGGAAAATAAGTATTTGGTCAATATCAAAAGTTGGCTTCTTCAAGCAAATGTCAGTATTTAGTGTAGCCTCCCTTGGCTCTGGGTGAGGTGCAATGGTGTAAGCATTTAAGACTCTCGGCTTGTCAGCTGGAAGGTCAGCAGCCCAAGATCAAGACCCAGTGTTGCTGTGCAGAAGGGTGAGCTCGTTGTCTACCTAGCTCCTGCCAACTTAGTAGTTCAAAAGCATGCAAATGCAAGAAGATAAATAGGTACTGCCTACTTCAGCAGGAAAGGTAAGTTACTCTTCCACAAAGACCATTCCTGATCAAGCTTTTCAGGACTGCAGAAGGGTCAACTTGGCATCCCAATGAAGCTGCCAGATGCTGAGCCAGGTCCTCACTGGACTTCCTCTGGTGTCTCAAAGATGAAACTCTGAGGAACTTCTCATCAGAATTTTAAAGTTTCCTTGGCTTTCCAGTCCTTTTTTTTGTCCCTGACCTCTTCTGATTCCTCAAATTTCTTTATAACGGCTCAAATACCACATCTTAAATATCCAATTTGTTGATTTCCCTTTGAGAGTGATGCAGAAGTATGATTTTATATCTATCAAATTCTGTGATCTTTGGCATTTTGACTGGAATGATGTGACTGGAAGTTGGTCTTATGAGCAATCTTCCAATGAATTACAATCATACAACATGTGTGTGTATTGTATGTAATGCTCAAGCATGTCTTGCACAAACCTTTTTTCACAGCAGTCATTTTGGCATGAAACAGGACACATATAGGAGTGAGCAATGACAGTAATTTGGGTTCCATTCCATTTAGGTTTACAGGAGCCAGGTGGCTGCTGTTGCTCAAGTGTAAGAGCAGGTCACACTAAATATTTGCCATTTTAGCCTTTGGAAACAGTTTCTTCTGCTTTTTCCTGTTTTTGAATACTGCATACAAATTTCCTGTATTTTCTGATTATGTTCTAATGAAGAGATTGAGACACAATTATATACGGCCATTATACCATTGCTAAAGCAACAAATCTAATAGTGGCCTAATACTTTTGCACAAGTACTTATGTTTGCTGCTTTGAGTTATTTATAAAAAATAACAAAGGCAGGGTATAAATAAATAAGCTCTTCAAGACTCCTATGGAATTTAGGAATAAAAGAAAATGGTAATGATTTGGGTCTCTCTTTGTATATACGTATATCTTTCATTATAGCCTTCCCTAAACATCCTCAAGCTACTTTCCTTTACTGCTACCCTCAGCCCTAAGATGTTTGTAAACATCTGAAGAGATTCAGAATTGGGAAGATTTTGCTAATCTAAATTGCAAGACAGTTAAGAAACCAACAAAGGAGTGGTTGTTTGATGATCTTATTCACATTCTGAATTTTTGGATACTTTTTAAGCCTCAATATTCTATGCTTTTTCTGCAACTGCAACATTTTCAGTGTATGAACACAGATGTTGAGACTGAAAGGAAACAAAAAGGTGTGGAGATACAACCGTTTCTTTCATTCTCTTATTTATGAAACCCTTCTTGAGTCCATCTCATTTCAGAACTAATTATTTTGTAGAGAGAATTTTATTAATTTATTAAATTTATATGCAGCCCATCTTGCAGTCACAAAACTCTGGGCAGCTTACAACATAAAAACAACATCATACAAGATTAAAACAGTAAAACAATAATTATAACATTAAATTAAGAATTAAGTAAGATGGCAGGAGTACATAATGGGTTAGAGGTGGAATCTTCTATTTAATCCAATAACCACCTTCAGAATAGAATGCCACTATCAATAGAATGCTATAACTAGAGAGCCAGGTTTTAAGGCTCTTTTGGAAGGTTAAGAGCATGGAGGTAGATCTCACTCAAAGGGTAATATGTTCCAGAGGGGGAGATCACAGTAGAAAGACTCTTCTTCTGGACCCTGACAGCCAAAGCTCTTTGGCCGAAAGAGCTCACAACATGCTTCTTCTGCTGGCATGAGTGAGGCAAACCAATCCCATTGGGATGAGACGGTTCCTCAGATAACGTGGGCCCATGCAGTAAAGGGCTTAAAGGTGACAACCAACACCTTGAATTGGACCCAGAAGCAAACTGGCAGTCAGTTCAGTTCAAATAACAGGTATTACATGGGCCAACTTAGGGATCCCCAGAATTGTCCGGCAACCACATTTGTGTCAGCTGTAGCTTCCGAATATTCTTCAAGGGTAATCCCATGTAGTTGTGTCAAGGCTCTCCTAGCCATTATTGCAGTTGCTTTTCAAGCAAGAGTCAAGAAAACTTCCAAGTTGTGCATCAGATCTGTTTATGGCAGTGCTATCCCATCCAAAACTAAACTCTCAGAACTTCCATGCACCTATAGCACTCAGCCTTACCAGAGTTCAGTCAAAGCCTGTTGTCCCCCATCCACACCCCCATAGCCTCAAGCATTGTGACAGGAACACTTGAGTCACCCAGAATGGAGATATAAAGTTTAGTATCTTCAGCATATTGATATCTCATCCCATAGTGGTGAATGATTTCACACAATGGTTTCATGTAGATATTAAAAAGGAGTGGCAAGAGCATCAATCTTGAGGCATGCTGCAAAAAAGCAAGGCTGGACCTCTCACTCCCTATCAACACTGATTGGGACCAGCCTTAGAGAAAGGAGTCAAATCAGCCAAACCAAGGTACCTCCTAGAAATCCATGCAGATTTCAACCCTGTTTTTAATAACATGCTTATGTATACATTACCAGCAAGCAACCTTGACTAAACAAAATATATCCATCATTCTCCTCTGCACAAGCAAACAACTGAAGAGATAACATTAAGCAGAAGCCATGGGAGATTTCACTTGCACTTTTTGCTGACAACATCTGATTAACTTACAATCAAGGCTCCAGGTTTTTAAAACTAAGTGTGTATAACTGAATAACCAACTAGGGGGACAAATTCTTAATACAAACCCACCTACCCAGCAGTGAGAGAAATATGTTCAATACCACTGAGCCATCACAAAAGCTTCTTCCCCTCAGATCAGAGTTCAAAACATTTGAAGAACTGGATCCTAATGACTGTCTTATTCATCAGCAGAGACTGAAAGAAGTTTTGCTTCCATATTTTTCCAAATACAGCAATACAAATGGGAGAGGGATTGGTAAATATTACCAGCACCATATTATCATATTATAATGGGAATAATTATGTAACTCAGCTGGAAAGAACTGAGTATCCTTTAGAAGAAGGGAATCACATTTCAATAAACATGCAGCATCATTCTAGTACTAGAATGCCCTTGACAGCATTAATTAGGGAAAGGTCATATAGCTGGCTCTTAAAAGTTTGATGTTACCTTGAGGTTTACAAGTTATTATTACTAATTATATGTAAACAATTTTTTAAAAATAATTCATTTAGAATCAATATCTATTTACCTATATCAGGCAATTCTAATTATTCACGGTAGTTATATTATGTGAAAATACCAGCAAAAACAAAGTAGTGAATATTGAAACCCCTGCTGGGAGTACAAACACTGGGTGATTCCAATGTGTGCCACTCCACATGTCCATGAATAAGCATGACAGCACTCTTGAGTACTGGTTTTGGAATTACAAAAACATTGTTGTAAATAAGCAAATTTGCATATACAGAATCCATGAATAATGAAGACTGCTTGTAATAGTCATAATAATCTCAGGTCAGTGAATTGTCTCTCCCATTACCAAATATAGAAAAAGTGAAAAGGGAAAAAGAAAAGGGATTTTAAGGTACTTGAGACCTAAAAAATTAGACCCACATCTGTTCCAGATCCTGCTTTTGATGAGGACAGTAAAATTTATGAATTGGATTGTTTGGCGTAATATAAACACTTGATCCAAGGCTGTCTTCTCTGCAATCACAAACAAATTTGGTCTAAGCCTAATGGGTAAACCAAGTCAGCATTCATCTTTAGCCAAAAAAGAATGGAAGGAAATTATCAATAGCAGATTATAACATTTCTGTGTGTGAAAAAAACAAATTGAACAAAATGAAAACTGAATTCCTCACTCATTTTGGAAAATGTTTTTGAAGACATTATTTGCTGTTTGTTAACAGCACTAATGAGACTTTCAAACACATGGAAACTTAACTTGAAAATATTTACTCATATTATTTATTTAAGTCATGGCTTGACTGATAGAAAGCATCCTAAAACTCTGTAATTCATCCCCTTCTTGAACATTAATTTCTTAATCAAATAATACAGGCAACTCCCACCTCAGCATATGACTAATTTTGTTTTGCCAATTAAATTTAGTGAATGTTTAAAGCAGGCTGAGTCTCTACCATCCTTTTTGAAATTTCACTTTCAGCAAGTCATCACTGAAAGAAAGATCAGAGGATATATATTCTTATAATAGCAGTTTTCAGTACACTGTACATTTTAAAAATTAAACCCAAAAGAGCTTTTCTTTATATGTCACATCTTTTGATATTTACTGTTAGAAATTAAAGCTGAAAAAATATTAAAATATTTTTTATTTTAAAATACAATAAATCCATTACAAAAAGCCTAACTGTAAAACTGAATTAATCTCTGAAATACATATTATTTTTAAATTTACTACCAATAAAAATTATAGAAAACACTTTCCATTAGCCATCAAAATGCTAAGGGTCTGTAGACTACACCTTGAGAAAATGCTAGAAACTTGCTCTAGAATCTGAAAATACAGATCCTCTTCTTACTTAAATCTAAAACTTGTAGAGGTTAGCGTCAGATAGTTATGGAAATTTATGTGGCTAATAACTGTCTCCTTCTACCCAGTAATTCTCTACCTGAATAAATACAGCAAGATTCCCTCTTTTGGCATAACAACAGCATGGTTAATAACAGGCAATTGTCATTATTTATAAACTATGTTTTAATGATTATGATCTGAGACAACTTTCTCCCCAAAATCTGCAATTTTTTGAAGTGATCAAAAACATGAAAGATGCAGAGCATCAGGAACCAAAATCAAGTGTCCTGAATAAACATCTATTTTGCATAGTCTTCTTCAGTGCCCAATGTGTTGGACCATGTGTTAGCATGTTTGCATAAGCAGTGGTGTCAATTGTCTTGGAACCATAGGAATTGAAGTTCACGCACTGGAAAATAAAGTTGACGATTACAAGCAGTTCTTCACCAAAGTATTCTGCAGCTTTTCTGCCTTCTTCTCGGATAAATTTGCAAAATAATCTTCAGCTCTTGATTTCCTAGGGGTCTCCTATCCAATTTCTAAAACAATTGCTTAACTTTTCTGAAAGCAGTGAGATAGATAAAGTGCTTTTACTTACTATGACAACTTACCTTTGCAACCACAAAATTTAATTTTGTTCTCATGCTCTCTCTCTCTCATGTACATGATCAATTTAGTATCATCTAGTGCCAAAAGATTATTTCAACCATGCAATTCTTAATCTGCACTCTGGACAGTGTAGCTATATAATTGCTTATTATTATAAACTTTAGATTTACTAAATCTTTAGATTTAGTGATCTAAATCTTTAGATTTAGATTACTCCCCTAAACACATGTATTATAGGGAACAGACACAGTAAATTATTGTAGTATGAACTTCTCATCCAAAGTACAGAGTTTTGAAGGAGACAGGGAAGAGAAAAAAGCAATTTGAAGCTGTCCAGGAGGAAAAAAGGCCTCTTTTCAGAAAACTATAGGCTATTTCACCTACTGCCAACCATTCATAACGTTTCAAAACTATCATTTGTATCTGACTCATATTTTAAATGGTTACAAGAAGGAAAACTATACAGAATTACAAATATTTTGCTCCAAAGGCTGATTATTTCCCTGTGCGACTCAACTCTCCCTAAAAAGTGCTGAATCATCTACAGCTAGGAAAAATAAAGCAAGCCAGATACACATGTGCAGACACTAAACACATTTCCTTTGGGAAGACATTCCATCAATAGGGCAGCATAATCACACAGAGTTCCTTCAAAGTTCCCACCTACTGGGATTGCAGGAAAACTAGAAAAAAATGGACATCAAGGATATAGGCAGCTCCTGCTGGCATCCTATATATGCTCTCAAACACTAAAGATTTTTTTAAAAGAGCAAACACCAGGGCTTTAAAAAATTTCTCCAGAGCACAATCCAAACATATGCAAGGGAGATTTCAACCAGATAATCCTACGTAACAGTCTACCAGCTCTAATTGAATATACTGCTATTCCTAAGCAATTTTCAAAGGGAACCATATTAAAAAGATACAACAATCTAACTTAAAAGCCACTGAAGCACAGATAATTATATTTGTATTATTCTGTCCGGAACAGAGCTGAAGGAAAGGAGTGAAGCCATAAATATGAAATTACTAATAACAAAAGCTGAATCAGCACTTCATAAATAGGAAGCTATTTGAGTTTCAGAGGGGGTGTGTGAGCGAAAAAGGAAGGCTTGTGTGTTTGTGTGGGTACAGATAGTGAGTGAATTGGTGCAATGTAATTGGCCACATTATATCTTCAAAGAGCCAGTCTGACCTAGTAGTTAAAGCACTGGATTAAATACCTAGAAACTGTGAGTTCTAAAGGAGCATGAAAGCCAGCCAAATGACTTTGGACCAGTTACTTTAGCTCACCCCCACTCACTTCAGAGAGTTGCTGATGTGAGGAAAACATGAGGAGAATGGAATATTTTTATAAACAATGAGTTATTTATAAAAATGATAAAGGTGGGATAAAAAAATAGTCCAACAGTACCTTCATCTCTTCTAGATTAAACTTTAAGTTTACAGATCTTCATCCAGTTCTTTACTGATCCCAAATACTTCTATCAACTTAAGAAAAGAATGGAGTAATGACAATGAAATATTTACTTATTACTTTTATTTGCTGGATTTATATCCTTATTTTCCATTTTCCAAGTTCAAAGACCATGCCTCTGTAAACTGGTGATTCTAAGTGCATACAAGATAAGATTTCCCAAGGCTCCATTAATTAAATGCCAACAATTTATGCTGAGTAGCAGATCCCAAGCAACAGCTTCACAAATTTGCTCTTCAACTAAAAATGGACCATCTAACAAGTATGCCCATAACTAGATTATCCAGCCAGAATACCACAGAATACAGCACTCAAAACCTAGAGAACCAGGAAAATTATACAGACATATTTCCTCCATCTATCTCCTAACAAGGTTAACATCAAGGACACTAAGGCAGGGTTTTATCTATTTTTATTATTATCTAAAGCCAGGCTAGAAAATAAACTGAATAGGAAGTCCTATTTAAAGAGTTTGGAAATATACAACTCCTTGCTTGGGATGAACTTAATACCAAACCCTCAAATAAAGTATTCCACAAAGTCAGATAAGGAAACAATATGATAGCTGCAAAATTCCATTCTGACCTTTTTTTCCAGTACAAGATACAAACATTCATAACTGGATCAAGAAAACAGGAAAACCTCAAAGACAATCCAGAGCACACTTTTTCCAATCTAGCACTTTCCAAACAATTGCTATTATAACAACCAAAATTCCCAACAATAAATGGACATGAGTATTTGTACTGAAGTAGACTGTCTACTTAAATTGTCCATCTGTACAGATTTTCATAGAACTATGACTATATAAAACTCTAAGTACATTGGCTCCCCAGTGCAGACATACATGGTTGTTACATGGATGTTAAATAGGAGTACCATTGTTGATTGTGTAACTAGAAAATGGTAAAGCCTTTAGATGGCTATCTGTATTATTTCAAGTATGAAAGACATAACTGATTTGGGAATAAGAGCCATTTTGCTTAGAAATAAACATTCTTTTTGTTGAAAAGAACAGACCATATACAAGCTTGTTAATCTTTCATGCAAAATGAGAGAAACATTGTTGCACTTTGGCATATTCATTAAATTCAAAATGCCAAGATGTGTCTGCAACTGTTCTCATTTCCTGCAACTGTTTGGTAATTTATCTGAATTTTGCCCTTAGATCCAACCCAATTCCAAGACTGAATGTGGTTTCTTGAAGTCCTTTCACAATGTCAATAAATGAAGGAAATTATTGTCAAAACCCCATTTATTGGGGTTCTGAATTTATTCTGGCTATTGCAAATTGCTTTCATAACAAAACTGGAATGTACAAAAATATGCTGCTCACATCTGTTCAACTGGTCATACATTCCAGACATTAAAGCCAGCTTGAACACAGCACTCTTACAATGTCTGTAAAAACAACCAGATTTTTACTGCATTTTCAGAAATAATTTCCATAACAGAAACTACTACTAAAAACTTTAATCACAATTAGGAATTTTATAGCAACTTTAAAGACTAAAGATAGAAGAAGAGTGCTGCAGGATGAGACTATCTTGTTCAGTATCCTGTTTTCTAGTGGCTGACTCAATTTATTTAGAAAACTTACAAGCCTGGAATGGAGGGTAGTTATCACCCTTCATGGCCACTTCACAACAGACATATATATATGACCCAGAAAATAATAGCGAGGTTTGGTTTCTATCTTCTAGTATTCTTGCTCTTTTAATCAATTAAGTTATTTTAATATTTTGGGTTGTTTTTAATTGTAAGCCACCCAGAACTGTTTAGGAGTTGGGCATATTACAAATAAATAATATTTTTTTAAAAAACAACAATATTTGGACTCCAGACAATTGTCCAAATTGGCTCCCATTGCCACAGTTACAACCTGTGTTGAAAAAGTATTTCTTCTTCTTGGTCATTTGTTTTACTAAATGACTTAAGTTCTAGCAACTGGCATGATGAAAAATTAGCACTCTTCACTTTTTCTGTATGCCTCTGCTATGCATGATTTTATGTAATTCCATCTCACCCCTTACAATCTCCCCTTACAAGCCAGAATCGCAATCGCTACAGTGCTTTCTAGACATAGAGCTGCTCCACCAACCCCATGCCTAAAAGCATTTGCATGTATCTAATGTTGCCACTCAATATACTCCTACTTGCAACATCTTACTGAAATTATGGTTGGATGAGGATATTTGGGTACAAAGAATTAGAATAAGATTTGTGGTTAAATTATTTCTGATGAAATGCTTCCATTAACTTTTAAAAGTAAAATTGAAACAATTTAGATTATAGTTCTTTGTCCATTTCACAACACATTCTGCCTGCAGCAACTAATAAGAACTGAAAACTATTACAGTAAACAGCGGAGGTATCATTTAAATCTTGTTTATTCTAGTGAAGATAAAATGGCAGAAAAGACTCTCATGGCCAGACCCAACTGCCACTGCATTTATCTACAGCAAATATTTTCAGCTACTCCACTTTACCCTAAGTAACATGAGGTCTCTAAAAGAAATAGTGTATCCAATAAAGTGCTAAGCACAATTGTTCCTGGGATACTTAAATAAAATCCTAAAAAGCTGGCCACTTTTATTTTGGAAGAAAAATTAACAGCTGAAATAGACTAGAACACATTTTCAACCTGGATCTGAACTGCAGAATGTGTTTTGGCTGAAATGGTCTCTCTTCCCACAGTACTTCTGCCCATCAAAAGTTCTCTTAGAGTAATGCCAGCCTTTGGAGATTTCAAAAAAGAGATGATTTCTCAGGACAAAATCTAGATCTCAACTGGAAACACATCCAAAACCTATGCTGTTTTTTCCTCCATTTAAGAATAAATACTCTTGTTTAAACTATGCAGGCAGCTTGGCCCCTAAGTCAGAGCCTCTCCTTAAATGTCTACTGGAATATTTTATGTTTAAAAGCTCACAAGAACATCATGAAATCTAACATCCAAAGCTTCTACTGAAGAGAATGAGATTGTTTAAGTTTTAAACTCCATTTTGACCAAGTCAAGGGAACCCATTGCAAGTGACTTTACCTGGGCATCTGGAGAGTTTGTAGTGGTTTGTTAAATCAATAACTGGCCACCAGATATTCTCCAAATGATCTGAATTTCAGTTTAACATTCCTGAGATAGAATGTTCCTATAAAATAAGGGTTTATCTTTACAAATCATGATAAAAAAACAGAGCACTAGAGACAAATCACTCATCTAATCAATCATGCAAATTTGCTGCCAAGCAATAAAATATGCTTTAATTTATCCCTTTAGTGGGATACTTGCACTTTAAAGTTTATATAGGAGCATTAAGCCACAAAGTTCTACCTTTTTCTCGTTGTCTGGAAGGCAGAAAATAAAGAAAAACTTCATAGGTATTAGATATAAACCTGATGGAACAGTAGTATCAATCTTAAGACAATAAGCAGTTGTTCCTTTCTCCATTTAGAGAGAAGGAGACTATCCCCCAAATGACAACTCCATACATGATTGAGAAATTGGGCAATGCTGGCTCATTTAGTACCTCAAAACTCCAATAAAACAGGCAGCAGACTAGTGATTTCCACAATACTACAGTGTTAATAAAGGAGGCATGGCAGCCAAGTGGTTAAAGACACTGGGTTTGTCAGCTGGAAAGTCAGCAGCCAAAGTTTGAGACCATGTAAATATGTAAATAGGGTAAGCTCCTGTTATTCACCCCAGCTCCTGCCAATCTAAGCAGTTCAAAAGCATGTAAAATGCAAATAGATAAATAGATATCATCTAAATTGGTGGGAAGATAACAGCATTTTGTGCATATTGGTGCAAAGTCCTGCCAGCCATATGACCACAGAAATGTCTTTGGACAACACTGGCTCTTTGGCTATGAAACAGAAATAAGCAGTACCTCCTTGAATTGGACACAATTGGCAGGGAAAACCTTTACAGTATTAATTACAAAAAAGGAGCCTTTTTGAGAAAGAGAAAAATCACAAACTGAATATACGGCTTCCCTGATGGATCTAAAGTACAAACTATCAGATCACCCATAAACTCCAAAGGACCTGACACTATGGAAAAATGGTGTGCAACCAGAACAAAGTGAAATTCTTAATTTAAAATAAAAGCTCCATATATTTACTATACAGTGATGCCACACAAGATGAGACTAATCCATTCTAGAAGAATGCTCTTAGCGTGAAATGCTCGTAAAGCGAAACGAGGTTTCCCATTGAAAACAATAGAAAGTTGGATGATCCATTCCACTCCCCAAGGTCAACCAAAAGTTTACTGTCATTCTCCCTCTGAGGGGATAGGTTTTGTTCCTGAATTCTTCCTTACACCTCAAAGCATACATCAAGAACCAACCTTTACTCATACTACCAACTGGGGACGTAATTAGTGGATACAGGTTGCTTTTCATCTTCTTTACCAATGACCATTACCGATAGCAAAGACAGGATCACCTGAAATTTGGAAGCTGAAGAAGAACAACAAACAGCATCACTCTCCTTTGTGCCCTTTGTTCCCTTAGGACAAAGATTAATAGGGTCTTCCTGCATGTTTGGCACACAACACCAAAAACATTTTAATCAGCATAAAAATGGAGCAAATGAAATCAAAATTCCATTGTCTAGGGAGGATGCAGCTGGATAAGATAAAAAGACTACCATCGTTCTGAGTCTGAGAAGCTATATGCATTCCTCCTATGTATTCTCAGCTGTTCTAACTAAGCTTTTCTCAACTTGTCTAGCTATAGCTTCCTTTACAACAACTCTGACCTTTGAGTTCTGCAGGTTTATAATTCTTGTAACTCTGGGTCCAACTAGAACAAAGGCTTCTTTCTATATTATCACTGATGCTTGGCAAAATATCACATTATCTACATAGCACTGTTTGTGAACCTTAAAGATTAAGATAGGATAAAATATAATTTCAGGGATAAAAACACAAAGTATTAAAACAGTTCAAAATCAAGTATATCTAGGTGTCTTCCTGAACAATTAACAACTGCATAGATTAAGTCACTCAACTTGTTCCCTCTAACCTCATTCCACTATGAGGACAAAATACAGTGGTGCCTCACAAGACGATTAACTCGCAGGGCGAGAAACTCGCAGGACAAGCAAAAAATTTAATCAAAAAATATTCCGCGAGACAAGCCGCGACTCACGAGATGAGGAAACTTCGTGCCAAACCTTGCGCGTCATCAGTAAGCGTGCTCTGTATTTCCCGTTCAGGCAACTCTGTGTGAGAGTTCGGCTGACTCTTACCTCGTGCTTTACTCCATTGTTGCAGACAGCAACCCCAGGCGAGATTTCTGGCACACAGGCGTTCTGCTGACTCTCCTCTCACACAGTTTACTCCATTCCCATACGGGCAGCAGCACGTGCGTGTTCTGCCAACTCTCCTCCTGTGCAGTTTACTCCATTGCCATACGGAAAGCAGCACATGCGTGTTCTGCAAACTCTCCTCTCACGCAGTTTACTCCATTCCCATATGGGTAGCAGCACGTGCGCATTCTGCCGACTCTCCTCTCGTGCAGTTTACTCCATTTCCATATGGGCGGCAGCGCACGTGCGTGCATTCTGCCTATGTTCCTGATAGCAATGAGCACCGCGCGATCAGCTCACATGGGAAATCTCCCAACGGAGCTCTCCTCTCTCACTAATAACTTAATGTAAATTAATTCAAGAGAGAGAACTCCAGATTCAATCTTCAGAAAGTCTCCTCCCCCTCCTCTCCTTCGTGCCAGGGTATTCTTAAAGCTGCGCACATGCGCAGGGAGAAGCAACAAAGGGGGGTTTCTGCTTGGGGCAAGGACAAGGACAATTTCTGCTCTCCCCCCTTTGTCGCTTCTCCCCTCATAGTGTGTATGTGTGCATGCACGCGGCTTTAAGAATATCCCCAGCGCGATAAGAATTACCGCCCACGATGCCCGGAAAAGCTGAGAGAAAAAAGGCCCTCTTAAAGAGACAACAGTGAATCCTCCAGCCAGCCAGCAGCAGCTGAGGCCAGAAGCTGCCTCGAAGCAGATCAGTAAGTGCTGGTTCGTATGCTCTATTTCTGCTTTATATCGTGTGTTAATCATGGTTACTTGTTTCAGATGTTAGGGACAATCATTTCTACCTCA
>JANHZU010002334.1:346451-357263 GCA_032468055.1 Acrochordus granulatus | reverse complement strand
CAGTCCAGATGCCTGTTTTTTAAACTTTGTTGCGATGCAATTACCCTGGACGAGTGAGAGTCTTCACAGACATGGGTATCATAAGAAAAAAATAGGGCAATCATTAAAATAAATACCAATTACCACAATTTATAATTTATTATCTCTTGCAGTTATTCTTTTTAAAAAATGAATAAAATAAATATAATGAATAAAATTATTTAAATTTTTCTGATTGACAAATTTTGATTGTTCTATTTCTTCTAGCACATCTTATACTAAGAAGCAAAAAAACTAGTTAATACAGGTAACCTACATATGAAATATCACACATTTATTTATTCAGGTAAGCTGCAGTTTAACCATAATGTTGTTCCAATAGTAAAAGGTATTAATTGTATAATGGAAGTTAAAAGACCTGACCCAGAAAGAGTTATTAACACACAAAAAGTCTTGTTGTTTAGACCTATTGTTCTGGGAATGCAGAATCTTAGTATTTCAGACACAAAAGAGTACTCTGTATTTGCTATAGCAGCTGCTAAGTATGAAATCTTCTGCTCTTGTGATTTGGGTATAAGGCCACAATCTGAAACTTAACAGGATTCCAAATAAGTCCAAAACTATGCCAAATGTTACTGTACCTTCTTTATCTTTAGTTTTCTACTTGTTTTGGAATGGAAGTGGTTGGGACCAAGAAAAATAGCTTCTTGAATTTTCCATTCACAATTGTCTCTCTACCTCCCTTTCCCAACATTGTAAAGTTGATTGTATTTTTCTCTACCACTATGGAGTAGTTTGAATTCATCCAGTTCCTTTAATTTGGACAAATATTTTGGTTAATCTTCATAGAATTGATGTATTAAATCTGCCAGGCAAACCCTCCAAATGATTTTGATTATTTCAGATTAGGTATGTTTTGATACATTATTAGAGAATCGATTTCCCAAAACATTCTTCCAAATATACCTTTTAAACATAAATTCCTGTGGGACATTTTGCCATGCTCCAGCCCTTAAAAATTTGTCTCCTCCAAATTACACAACTGAATCTCAGGGGCAAGATGCCAATATTCAGTGATATTTATGAAAATAAAAACAAGAATGTCCACTTGGCATTCAAAAGTCTTAACACAGCTATTTTACTTTTAAAATGTAAAAGTTTCCCCTGCAGTCATGTCTAACTCTAGAGGGCGGTACTCATCCCCATTTCATAATTGAAGATCCAGCATTGTCCAAAGATGCTTCCATGGTCATGTGGCCATCATGAACGCATGGAATGCTGTTTCCTTCCCATCAAGGTAGTACCTATTTATCTACTTGCATTTTTACATGCTTTTGAACTGCTAAGTTGGCAGGAGGTGGACCTTGTAACAGGAACTCACTCCCATTACAAGGCACCTGGATTTTGGGTTGCTGACTTTCCAGCCAACAAGCCCAGTATTTTAATTGTTTGGCCACTGCATCCCTGGATGCCAAATCCCCAAGAAATTTCAAAGGGTCCAAATTTCAGTTTTGCCATTTCTAATGATACAAGTGCTATGCACCTGTAAGCCTTTGGAGATCATTTATTCCTAATACACAATTCAGCTACTAAAAAGTTACTTGGCTTATGCAAGTTCAGCTCGTATATAAGCTCTTTACAAACACAAACTTCAAGAGAAGTCAGAATACACCAAATCTTTTTTGCTGTACTCACAATTATAAAACAATCATGTACAAAAAAAGCAAACACTGATTATTTTTAACCAAAGCTCTAGAAGTGTCTTTTAATAGCAAAAAATCTGTTAATACAGCAAAATAGAAAATTCTTGGCACTCCCCAATTAAATTGATATACTTTATGATTAAATAAAATTATAAAAAAGACAAGTAGAAACAGCAGTTGAACATTAGAGATAACAATCTTTTTCAAGAATGTTGATGTATAATCTTGTAATTATTTTATTTTCCTGAACTTTGATATATGTTTATTAATGTGATATAAATTTTTCATTAATATCTTCAATGTTTTCAAATTTTGATTCAACAGATTTCTATGTCTGTTTGGGGTATAAAGCAGATAAGAATCTGATTTTTATACTTCTGTCAATCCATTTCTCCTCTAGAATTGTCTTTTGTAACTAAAGTCTTTTTTTCTTAAATCTATATTTATAAAGCCAATTAGAGCTCTTTGTCTTTAATTTATAAAATATCTTTATACCCAATCGGAAAGAAATTCATAGATCAAGTATCTACATCTTAAAGTTTCAATTCTAAGTATGAGCAAAAAAAGTTATAACTTTAAAAGACATCTGAATGAAATAATCTGATAGCCTCCCTATCTGCAATAACAGGTTTTCTGCCAGATGTGCTACATTACAATTCCCAGCTGGCATGGCTAAAACCATGCTGTCAGAGAATTATGGGAAATATCATTCAGGACATCTGAAAAAAAAATAGATAAAACACAATAACTGCCATTAAACAGATTTTTTCCATATCTGCATTGTTTTAAAATGCATTTCTACCGTGTACCATCAAAATGATTTGAGGCAGCTACAGTTGCATACAGAAGCAAAAAGTTATAATCTACAGATATGCAATATATCTGATTTCTCCAATCTGGCACAGATGTATTGGAACAATTTTGGTCCAGGGAGCAAATCTCCTTATCCCAGATAGTAAAGGCTTGTGATTATGAAGACTACAGCCCAATACATCCACAGGGGAAAGAAAGACCAAATTCAAAAGAACGCTGAGCATTCCAATGACATTGTTGGTAGTAATGAGCATGTCCAATATTGGACAGCAAGCCTTAAAGCCTTCCAGCACTGTGATAAACTATAAAGAAATGTGTAAGTTTTGTGATGCAGACCATGTTTGGGAAGGTACGGATTATTCAAGTACATAACTATTCATAGTTATGTGTTTCACTTTAAGGAATTTACTTCAAGATAAATCAATTACCTTTTACAACTGAATCAAACACACAGGTTTAATTTATATCTAATATTAAGAAACATTCACAAACAATAGGCAGTTATACAACACAATCCTATTTCAACTTTACTTAGAAGTTGCATTCTGTTATGAACCTTATCAACTGCATTTTATTCAAGGTAAACATTATGATTTACTATGAAGTGCAATTCAGCAATTAATTAGAAGTGAAGTCTCCATGTTGAATCTGCTAGTACAGTAATACTACCTTTCTAAAGATTGTTTCCATGTTTAGCTTGAAAAATTTAGTTTCCAATAGCTTCCAGAGTTTGTGATTACCAGAAGTACTAACTCCTGTAGAAAAGCTTTTTACCTGTTTTATTTTTCGAATTATGTATCATAGACAGAGTAAGCATCATGTGACATGATGCAATTGTATGAATAGAAACAGAAGCAAGTTTCTAATGCTTAGAATACAAACACCAAGTTAATGTTCTCATATTATTTTCAAGTGGAGCAAGCAAAATTATATTAACACTGAACAGATTTTAAATCAAAATACTGAAAGTGCCAATTCCCCTTCCAAATTAAGATTCATCTTGTTTTAACCAAATCTCTATAGTGAGGCAGAATTTTCAATTTTTTTAAAAAAACTGAGGATTCAGTTTGCTGGTTTAAGTACAAAAACAGTTCCAACAATTATACGTTATTAAATATAGCAACTGCTTAATAGGGGAAATTCACTAAATGATACTAATTAAGGAGGGAAAAAGTATGTAAAAACGAGTAAGTGTACTAGATAGTAAAATGCCAGTAAGAACCAACTTCCTGACATACCTTCTATATTACTTATTACATTGATCCGAATGTATACCCCAAACCAGTAATTTCAGGTCATATTAAGTGAAAAGGAAAATCTCACACAATAGACATTAAGCAAAACAAGTGTTATACAATTTAGGTTCTCAAAACTATTTTAAAAGTTTGGTTGGTTACAACATGCTAAATAATGTGCTATAACAACACAGAAGTTACTTCAGAAAGAACCATGAGAGAAGGGAGGGAAAAAGAAGCAAATTCATTGTTGATTGTAACAGCTATAGCTGCACGGAGACAGCATGCAGTCTCCACAAGGCGCACACAAAAATGACTGCCAACCAGCCACGTGACGACAAAATCCCTAATACAGGCGCGCTCACGAGGGAGCGCGCACCCGCGCGCGCGCACGCACATACACTAGATGTTTGAGAATGGAAACTGGGGGTAGGTTTGGACGGATGCGCTGGAACTTTACGAACGCCGGAGTTCGAGTATCAGCGAGAAGTAAACTGGAAGGCTGCACGTTTATGAAGGGAAGAAGGCAAGCAGAGCAAGCGACTAATACAAAGAAAACAAACATATTCCCGTTGGGAAGCTTCCTATGTTAACAGGGGAACCTTCAACTGAAAGTGGCGCCATAAGAAGCCAGCTTTTCTTCTTCCCCTCCCCCCGTTTGCAATGGAACCGCAATATTCGCATAAGCTCGCACATACACGCCTAATTTGTAATGCCACTTTAACAACAGCAGCAACAACTAAGGGACGGGACCGTTACAGAAGACCTTATCGCGTCGCGTTGACTGAAGTGTTTTACAAGTGCTATTGTAAAATGGACAGCGGGAGTGGTCGCCTCTATTCCGAAACATTAAACAAAGTCAATCTTCTTCAGTTCCCTCTCTTCCCCACCCCCAAGCACAGACGACCGGCTGCAGGGCTTATTGCCATCCTCCCCCGTCCTACACTTAACTGTTAAAGGGAACTAAAAGCTCTTTTGTCACCCTTATAAAAGCGCGATTACTCCAAGCTGCACAGTTTTATGCCTTTCCAAACGTAAAAAGGCAGGGGAGAGGGATCGCATTGTAGTTGCAGGACAGCGCAAACGCCTCAGAGTATTGCAAACACGTAACGTAACAACGGAAAAGTAACGAGAAAAAGAAAAAAAATAGTGTCACGGAGAATTAAAAACCCGGAGGTGCCTGGCACTTCGAGTGGAAAATAAAGAAGTCGGACGGGGAAGTTTCATCCCGATTACAGCTTTTTTAAAAAGAAAAAATACCTCTCCGCAAAAAAAATGCACATCTTAGAACCAGAAATTAAAAGGTAATCGAGTCGCAAATCGAAGCCAGGCGGAGGGGGGAGAAAAACGGGCCAAAGAAGTTGTTTTCTGGCCGCTGCGGGCTCATACGGGGCGCAGGCGGCCGCTGGCGCTAACAAAGACAGCGGCAGAAGGGCCGAGCAAGGGCAACGGGAGAAGCAGCGAGCGGAGCAGCGAAAGCAAAGCAAGCGGGCGGCGACACTTACCACGTGACGGAGCTGAGAGCAGAGTCCGGGCGGATCCGGCCCGACGCGAAAAATATATCAATGTAGTAATAATAAAAAGGGCGCAGTTTGCAAACAAGGCGATCGCGAGAGCAGCAGTCTTCTTCCTTCGCTCCCGCCGCCGCCACCGTTGTCTTCTCGCCGCTGCCCTTCTCTTTTGGTCGCTCCTCTTTCTCCCCCTTTCCTTCCAGCCCCGGCTCCCCCTTTCCCTGCCCGCCTGCTCCCTGCTCTTCTGCGGGCAAGGAGGGCGGGCGGGCAGGAAAAGGGCTGGGGAAGGAAGGGACTCGGGGAGGGGGGGCGGGAAGGTTGCCTTCTCTTTTGCAACCACCCCCACCCCACACACCCTAGAGGAGGGAGGGAGACGGCGGCAGCGATGGGGGGGAGGAGAGAAAAAAGGTGCTCCTGCCTTTCTCCCCCCAGCGGCGGCGGTTGTTGCGGTGCCTCCTCCTCCTCCTACTGCAAAGGAGGGTCTCCCGCTCTTCTTCAAAGTGGGGCACAATGTGCAACAATCTCTGCGACGTTTCCTCCTCTCCGCCTTTGCCCCCCTTTTTGCCTTCGTACCCGACCCTCCACCCGCGTACAACAGAAGGCAGCCGCAGCGGCCGCGGAGGTGGCGCTACTGCTGTTTTTCTGCTGCTAAATACTGTTCGGGGGAAAAATGGCGGCCGAGCTCCTTCTCTGTTCTGCCCTCCTCCTCCTCCTCCTCCTCCCTTTAATCGGAGAATGCACCGGGCAGGCAAGGCAGGGGGAAGGGAAGGCGAAAAGGAGGGGGACGAAGCACCAGGAGGCGCTAGCGCCACCGCCGGTTTCCCGTGCGCACTGCGGGGTTAACCTACAGCTTTGCAGCTAAAAACCTGCCTTGCGCGCGAGCCAGACAGCTAGCAAAGCGAGTTAAAAAGGCGCGTGCACCCGGCGCAGACAGCTAAATGGGCAATGATCAATCGGGAGGAGGAACAGCAAGCAAGTGCATACTCTGGAAAATCTGTAGAATGAAGAGCAATATTAAAATATCCAAAGGATTGATAAGACTGATTTTAAAAGATCAAAGACAAATGTTATTGTCTTCAATAACAAAATTCTGCCATGGTATTTACAATATAATACTTTAAAACTATGTGCCAAAATGCCCATTACAACTCCTTCCCTGTAATGAGGCATATTCAGAATTTTTTGATAATCTATTAGCCTTTGGAGGCAATAAAATAGATGTCAACAAGATTATTGAAAGTTAATTCCAAATTGCTCTTTGTAAATGTGTTAAATAATACACTGTATACTTTTTTGGAAACATCTGGCAGACTCAATCCTTGATTCTGCCTCATTCAGTTTATAACAGAATTTAATGACAGTTGCATAAAAGGAGGAACATCTCTAACTATGATATGCTGACATGCACTGAACTACACTGATAGGCCAAATGCACTAAAAACAATACATGATAGCCATGTGGACACCATAAAACAAGCAGATCTCCATTTAACACATGGATCTAGAATGGGGCTGGCTCATTTATTTTCAGTGAATTGTATACATTCAATCAATTGGGTTTAGCAAGGTTTAACATATGCAAATACAGCCAGTGAAGTAAATTTGTTTGTTTTATAGGTAGATAATTTTCTTTCAGATCTAGAACATTAAAAGTTCCAATAGAAGAAAACATCTCAAAGGAACAACAACAGATCTTATGTGATTCTCTGTAAGCCAATACGGCCTTTTCCAGTCTAAGAACTTTCCACATGTTTTTGGACAATTGTTTTATGTTGGGAATTGTGAGAAGGATACCAGACTGGAGTAAACTCAATAATCTTCCACCTAGCTTGCATGTCTGTACAAACCCCTAAATGTTGGAACATCGCATGAAAACAAAATGCTTTTTATCCCAGTTTCCATGGATCTTAGATATTCCTGAATCTGTGCAATGCTAGCCCTCAAAAAAACCAACTCCAGATATGCCACATACAATTCTAAATGCTGTGCTAGCTTAGTCTGCTTTAATAACATCATGCTGCCATTGTTATACCTCATTTTCCAGATCCTAACTATTCCAATAAAGAAAATTCTGCAAATTACATTACTCTTAGGTACTGGCCTCTCTGTAAAATTTTTTGGCAAGGAGTTTTAACAATAAAAAATTCTCACTTTTAAAGTAGTAGACTTATCATTAGAAATACTAACAGCTCACAACACTCACATAAATGAATTATAATAAACATCCTTAGGGCAGGAACTCACATCCCCCACCAGCACCACCAAGTGTCTGAGAAATTTCCTCTTCTTTATTTTGTTTAATCTGCAACCTCATCCTCTAATGCAACAATTCAGATTAGTTAAAAGTGTTCATGCAATCACAAATATTTCCTCCATCCTACCAGATATTATTTCAAAGAATCATTAATTATAGTAAGCCATTGTTTGCATATATAAACTACATGGATGAGTTCACCTAAAGTACTAAGCCAAAGATTCAAACTTTATCATGTTAAGGCATTCTATGTCAAATGCTAAATTATTTTTTGTTACAAAAAATCTCCCCATCCCTCAATGAATCACAATAATAACTTGAGAAGGAATAATTGTTTCACTTATTTTAGCTGCCATATTTTCATATTGATATCAAAGTTATGTTTTATTTATTATTAAATTTCTATGCTGCTGAAATCCAAAGACTCTCAGCAGCTAACAAAGAAACACCCATTAAAACTCCAATTTAAAACATTAAAATAGAAATAAAAAACCCAGCGGAACTAGAGGGGCGGGCTAAAAAGTATTTCACATATAAAAAGGGGGAAGAGGATGGCTAATGATCAGCCAGCCACCTTCAAGATGATGAATACCCCCTGGAGCCCAGGCCAACTCACAGAGCCAGGTCTTAAGGCCCTTCTGGAAGGCCATAAGGGAGGGGGCAGACCTCAACTCGGGGGCAAAATGTTCTATAGGGCAGGAGCCAGAGCAGAGAAGGCTCTTCTCCTAGACCCCACCAGCCGGAATTCCTTGGCCAACGGGAACCGGAGAAGGACTCCTCTGCTGATTCTGGTGGGCCGGGAACTCCCTATTGGGGTGACACGGTTCCTCAGATAGCCTGGTCCCATGCCATGAAGGGCTTTGAAGGTCAATGATAGCACCTTGAATTGCACCCAGAAGCAGATTGACAACCAATGCAGCTCGCGGAACAAAGTTGTTATGTGGACCGATCTATTGGCCCCTAAAATCATCCGTGCAGCCGCACTCTGCATCAGCTGTACTCTCCGGATACTCTTCAAGGGAAGCCCCATGTAGAGCACATAACAGTAGTCCAGAATAGAGATGACGAGGGCATGAGTGACCGAGTAAAGGGACTCCTGGTTCCGGGAAGGGGTGCAACTGGCGCATAACACAAAGCTGTACAAAGGTTCTCCTGGCCACACTCACTACCTGCTCAAGTAGGAGTGGCAAATCCAGGAGGACCTCCAATTTACGCACCGGATCTATCTGGGGTAGTGCCACCCCATCAAGACATAAAGACTAAATTTAATTTTTTCAATGAATTTAGGAAAAAATAATAATGAATGTCAGATATTTGTAAAGACTCCAAAAATTATGACTATACTAAACTGAAGACACAAAAATACAGATACAAATACTTTATTGGCCAAGTGTGATTAGAGACCCAAGGAATCCAAGTGAAGCAAACTCAATAATTGGTGACAATTCAACAGATCATCAACATACAATAAGTTTACCACTTGGCCAATAGGCATCAGTTGCAATAGTTGGTTGACATGAGATTTGCTTATTTGACATAAGTATGTGTAGTCAAAGCAGATTACAGAAACACAGACATGAATAAATTGAATTATTCTGTAAATCAGCTGTGTACCTTTTTTCAAGTTCATTTCAAAATATTACATAATAAAAATACTAATTTAAATAATATATTATTGGAAGTTCTTTAAAAAAAGAAACAGGAAACAGTAGGAATCTAAATTTTAAGCATGGTAACTTAGGTCCAAACTCAACTACCATTTCCCACACCCCACAAATGTCTGTGACTTTTCAAAGTTCACAACCCAAACTTTGAGAATCCCTGTGCTAAACTATAATCCAGGGACAGACATACATTTAGTGACTGGGGTCTGCACTTCAATATAAGTGAAATAACAAGTAGCAGTGGAAGCAGAAAGTGATACAATACGTATGGTTTAACAGCTATAGACAGTTCTGCAATCACAGATTATCAATCTTTGCTATAAATTATTTTTACAATCCACTATGGGAGAATTTTAAGTGATACTTAAATTAAAACTAAGCAAGGCACAATATTTCAAGAGTAAGCCATTTTGACAGCCTGAGGCCACACTTAATAGTACCTTTGTACAAAACATATTGTAACTAAATTTCAAATATCCATTGTTTTGTAAAGTGAAAACTTTTGTTTTATGGTTGAAATAGACTGATTTAATAATTTTGGAAGTGTAATCTGAATCCAATTATTTTGGAAGTGTAATCTGAAATGGAGGTTTTGAATTCAAAACATTTTACAAATGTCTACATTACAGTTTTTGTTCAGCCAGGAGGTTCAATAGATGTATGAAGTGTAATGTGTAGCATCTCAACTATCTAATTCTTGCAGAAAGTTTGTTTAAAATATATTAAACCTGTTTTAGAGATACCCTACAGTTTGAATACTTTCCATCTCAAATTGATAGGAAACAATATAACCAATTTTCAGCAACTATGGTCAACATTTCTCTGGGAGAGGCATTCAGCCCTAGAGTTTCAGGTTGCCATCCCCTGGCTTAATGAAATGTGTGCATGCAGCTCAGCTGACAATTACTAGGGGATATTTTTTATTTTACTTCAGTATTATAAATGATTCTGTATATACGGAAGAAATCCACAATTTGCCTCTGTTCCTCTTCTATTTTTTCTTACCTCTCAAAACTAAAATTCCCACAGCCCCAACCACCAAGACCAAGAAAGAGGAATGCTAGGAGTTGTATTTCAGCAATGTCTAGACAGTTCAAGTTTCCAATCCCCACTTTTTTGCCACTTTCAGGTGGCAACCCCTTAAAGTAACCCAGCTGCATAACTTATTAGGTCATATAACACTTTTAATTTGCTGAATCCTTTACAATACCAGTGGGCAATCAGTGACCTTCCACATAACATTGAATTCAAACTTCAAACAACTTCAGCTGGTATGACAATTGGTGAGCAGTGGGAAAGTTGTAATCCAATATCTGGACAGTCATATGTTTTATTAATCTTGACATTACAACTCTGTATGATAGACAAACACTCTTCCATTGTTTTCAGCAAAGCTCAGAAATAGTGACTTTCCCAATGAATACATAATAGATACAGACTCCTACACATTCATTCTAATTCCTTATTCACTGAAATATATTGGCTTTAATTCATTTTTACAAAAAGAAGGGACAGACTAGTATTTTCCCTACCTATCCCCAAATTTTTTTGTTGTTCAGTCACGCAGTCGTGTCTGACTCTTTGCGACCCCATGGACTGCATTACGCCAGGCCCCCCTGTCTTGCACTGCCTCCCAGAGTCTTCCCAAGCTCA
>JANHZU010002334.1:331937-343726 GCA_032468055.1 Acrochordus granulatus | reverse complement strand
ACATAAGATTTATGGCATAACAAGTATGCACCACATTAAAACTGCGTATTTAATAACCATTATTAAAGAAACCATAATTTGGTATATCATTTGAATAGGTCCACGTATGTTTTCTTTATTGAATAATAATTATATTACATACAAGGACAAAACCATATAGATCATATCATTGTTCAGTTTGAGGTTCTCAAACCCTGTGCCATTTCATTAGGGGTAGGTTTAGGAAGTAGATATACTAGTTATAATAAATACATTTTACTTCATATACCAGCTAAAAGATTCCGCTCAAGGTTAGGTGGCCAACAAATTTAGAAGAAGGAACCTTGCAACCTTATAAAACTGCCACTGGAAATAAATAAGAAGAAGTAAACTGTATATAACAAGAAGGATGAATACTCTGGTATAATTCCTAATATTTGGGTTTTATTTTTGAGCCAGCACTCTCACTTCTTGTCCCGCATTTATTTTGAATCAATATCTGCATATTAGAGCAGCAACTATAGAACATCTTGACTTTGTTCAGCAGAACAGAAGTGAGTTCACTTAAGGGAAACTGGTGCATGTACAAACCTAGAGTTGTCAGCTTGTTGAAGCATAGTGAGAGAGATCCTTCTTTGTCAGCACAATCTCCCCAAAATTACACTTATCATTAAATTTTTTTATGACTAGCTAGGAGATTGCCAGCCATACTTTGAAAATCCCTAATTTTGTGCATCCCTGTTACTGTATTCTAAACTTGATAAATATCTGCTTGTTTTCTCCATTCCTTTTACTGGAAAAAAAACAGACATAATCTAGATCATGACATGTATCATTAAAATATTAAACCTGAAACATCAGATTCACAAAGACGGGTTTCCCTTAGATATGTAAACAACAGGAAAACCAATACAGGATAAAACAACCAAGATTTAAAATGTTTCTGTTCCAAAATTTGAAGAACACACTAGTTTTTTTTAAATATGGAATTTGTAACATCAGAATTCTATATAGTCACTAACACATTCCTGCATTAAATCAAAGATGCACAAATACAAAACAGATTCTTAAAATGTGAGTATCTGAATTTTCTGCATCCCTTTTGGATTTCTGCTGTGGAAATGGTCCTCTAATACAATGCTCCGAACATGTAGATGTCAACTTATGTCAACATATTTACAAGTGTAAGCAGACTATGGCAAGATGTACAATATATACATATGAATATAACCATGCATTGTTATTAGGCCAACATTTTTTAATCTAACAGTTGATTTCTAAAAGGCACAATACACATCAACAAAAATCAAGAGTTTTCAACAATGACTGCACTAAAATGGGACTCCAATCTAAAACATTCCAGCTACCAGGACATAGGCAGAAAGGAATTCACAATACATAATCAACTTCTGAAACCTATTTCCCTTAATAAAAGCTGTTGTTTATTTTGAAATTAAGATTACAGATGCAAGCTCCTAACCACAAGAGTCGTTATTGTAAAATCATTAATTTCCCCCTTCAACAGATGATTCAAGACAACTCAGGGACAAAGTCTGGATTCAAATTAACTTTCTGCTAAATAATATGCTACTACTGATAAACCAGAGAAGCATTACAAACTTACCTTAGAGTATACTGCTGTGAAATCCATTGTGTCCAAAATAGGTCACAAACAATTCCAGAAAGAGAAGTTTAACTTTTGGAAATATGAATACCTCTGTAGATCTCTCCAATTCTGAGAAGGAATAAATTTTTCCTCTGCAACAGAAAACTTTCCATCAGTGGAAATAAATGGACTGTACACAGTCTATGGCAAGGCTGTTATCTATTACACAGAATTTTAAAAAATGGCATAACTGTGAGACAAATTTGCAAATATGCACTAGTATGTTCACACATGCTAAACCAAAACATAATATTTGTGGCTTAGCATATTGTTCAAACTCAGCTAGTGTAGCATTTAAAACCAGAGTCTCCAGCTTAATTGCAGATTCACCAATTATAGTTTATTTCATAAGCCATATGTAAGCAAACTGTGGCTTAGCATATTGTGTAAACTTGTTAAAACATAGCAGAATCTTTGCAGAATACATCCAGACTGTGTGTCTGTGTATGTTTTCCCTGAAGAGCTCTGAGGTGAAGAACAAAAGAACCTCCATTTTATATACTTAATAACTGATGAGTTTAGCAGTTGAATATTACTTTAAAGTTGGTAATAGCCTTCACAACTGAGGACAACAGAAATGTTTGCATACTCCATTTGGCAATCATAACTCTAATCCTCTTTGCTCCACGCCATCCTTCAATGAAGGGTTCCAGGATGAGAAAATTGCAACAGATGAGTATATTTTCCATCTGTATCTAAGGTTAGTATATCATTTGAAGAACAAATCTATATGCTTATCTTCATTCAGCAAAATCAATGTTAATAACTTAAATCTTCTGCACTTCTGATGCATTTATTCTTGATAATTTATATTTTAAAAAGCTGTTTTCATTCTAAGATGCAAATGGAACCAGACATGTTAAAATCATTTTGGCTTAAAATTAAAACATTAAATATGAGAAAACTAACCTTTCCTAACATTAGATTATACTATATAAAATTCTCATACTTGAGTCAAGTACTCTTCCCTCTTTTTTAAAAAACAGTAATAAAACATGTATTAACTAAGTTAAGATTATAAAATATCTAATTTATACCCCTGATATTTACATTTGTTTTTCTTACTATATTTTTTAAATATTTTTAATTGATAAATATCCAACAGAACTTTATAAGAGACTAGTATCAGCCATATTACCAACATTCAGTAAGGTTATGTTGACATAGTCCCTCTCTTAGGGAAACGGATGGTTTAAAAATGTGAAAAATAAATAAAAATAAATAGAGATATGTATGTGAGGAGAAAGCTATACCAAGAGTCCAATGCCTGGTTTATATACTGAGAACTCCTCTAATTTGTTTCTAACTTCTTGATATAATTTTCTTCTAATTTCTATACATGTAGCATTTATAAGGATTTAAGAATATTTTGGTACATTTTTCTTCATCTACTACATTTATAGATTTAATCCTGTATATTTGCTCAAAATACTTATGTATTTGTTGCTCTTTCCTCTAAACATGCAGTAAATCCTAAATCCTTGCACCCACAAGACAATTCTTTGGTGTATAAAGCAATTTTCTTGGATATTACTAAATTATTTTCTTTCAGTAGGTATTTAAAGAGGAAGGCTTGTTTCTATAAATCAGTTCTTTTAAACTGCAATATTATGCACATTTATAGTCCTAAAGCACTAGCAGCAAACGGATTATTCTTTTAGCAATGTTACTTATGCTGTACAGAAATTTCAGATTCTAATTTTCATCTGGCTAGTGTTTGTTCTGTTTTCCAACAAATTCTTTAAAAACATGTGTTGTCATTTTCTTTAAAAAATGTTTGCATATGTATACAGTCAGTGAAGTAATGTGAATATGTGGGACTGATTAGAAAAAAACACTTAAAGCAATCAGACTTACCTTCTTTTAAACATATGGGACATTTTTATTTTTGGTGATATTTCAATACAGCACAATCATAACAGAAAAATAACAGCTGACCCCATCATTTTTATGGGATCATCTTCATTTGACATTTATCATCACTAGCCAACTTACGAATGACAGGGGTTATAGTCTAATAAAGACATCAAGTTTTCTCAAACTGTTTTCCTTCCTGCTCCTGTGTGAAATCAAGAGTTCCAGCATTCTCTTTTCTTTATGTCAACTGTAGCCAGAACTCCTTTTTAAACCCCCATAAATATGACTTTTAAAAACTAAGTATTTGGACAATATAATCAGCAAGAACAGGTTTCTGAGGCCCTCTCCCTACAATAGAGATGTCTGCACTTGCTCAGTCGAGAGGAAAATGTACACTGCAATCCTACACCCTTTAACAAGTATCAAACCCCACATAATTTAGATTTATGAGACATGTACAAAGGTATGCTGTCACCGTGCATATGCTCTACGGCTCTTACGACAGAAGTGGTGGACTCCGCTGTGGCAGGGGAAAAATTCTGCGATGTAGCCCAGACTTAAATTAGGAGTAGCCCAGTCCGCGGAGCCAGGGAGACCACAGGCAGCATTGCTTTTAGATAACCCTCGCTTCTAAAGGTTCCCTGAGGGGACTGTTGGGCCTGCTTGACTCGCCATCATTTTCACTTGCCCGCACTGACATTACCGAGGGAATATGTGGGTGGGCGGGGGGAGAGAGTCTGAACCATGGTCTTGCTTTTCGCGAATCAACGAGGAGAACTTCCGAAGTTCCGACCCCCGTATTTTTCACAGCCAAATTCACTTCTGAAGTGTCCTACGGAGGGGCGGCCGGCAGCATAATAACCTTGATTCGATCCCCCCAACTCCGTTCCTCCTCCTCCCTCCCTCTCGCTCTCGGCCTGTCCAGGCGGTCTCTCCTATAGCAGTTGCAAAAGCTCGGCGGGGCTGCGTCGTCCCTCCTTTCCCTATTTTCCTCCTGCTCCATCAAAGTTGCAGGAACGGGGCTTCCAGTTGCTCGGGCTGCGGTCTATGTCAGGAAAGGAGTGTACATGTGTGTGCGTGGATGGGATACGGTGGGGGGGGCTCCGTTTTCAGCTACATTCCTCCTCGGTAGCATGCGTCTGCAACGTTACGCCCTCACCCCATTTTTCCTTCCATCCCCGCCTGTTCACCTGCCTCCCCCCGACTCACCCCTTCAATCGCCCCTCTCTGTTTTTGCTCCCTCCTATTTGCACCAGCTGGAGAAGCTATTCCCATATCCCCAACACCTACCTGCACAGCTCAACCAGCCTTGAAGTGGGTGTGGGAAGTCTTCCGCCCTTCCCCCCCTTCTCATTGGCTTTGAGGAGGACAGGGTCGGACATGGTTAGACAAGAGACTGTCAGTCACAGGCAAGGGGCAGGGCCAAAGGACGGTTGGATGCTGATCCTCGGGTTTATCCCGCCCTTTGCTTGTGTTTCCCGAAGATGGGAGGGGGGAGGAGGTGGAGAACGTAAAATTGTGAGAGTATCTAGCCAAGGCAGGGCCCTTAATCCCCTCCCCCAGTGTAGTATGATCTCTTCACTTCATATCTGCCGTTCTGTCTCCTGAATGTAATAGCTCGGGAGTCACAGGAACGCAACACTGCCAGGAAAGCATTCCAATGGGATATTATCTCAGGTAGGCAGGGAAGGGGAAAAAGGTGACTGCTGGCCAGGAAAAAGCGAAACGCAGTGCGTCCACACTTGCCCGTATTACCACCACCCTCTAAAAAGAGGTGGAAAAGGTTGCATATCCAGGCAGGGCTCGCAGTGAGGAAAAGAGAAGGAATGGAGTGAGGAATAGGGCTTTTATTAAAGGTACAGTTTGTAGTGAAAGAGGATTGGAGACTCAACTGCGCTCACTGGCCAGGATCTCATTTTTTGGTAAGGCCTCTGGTTACTGTAGTACATTTCAAAAAGAAAGAAACCTAAGAGTGTGATAGACATCCCCACTTTGTTTTTTGTTGCATAGGCAAATACCCATTGTGCTGTTCTCTTTTAGGATAAGCAGCAAAATGCAAAAGATGGAAAAAGCATAGGAAATAGTGGAAGAAAGAAATTGAAGAGATACAACAAAAAAGAAATAGATTAACCATCTAATTTACATCAACATTGTTCATTATACTTTTCCATAGCTTATCTTTGCATCAAACACATCCATGCATTGCTTCATAGTTCATCTTCGCATCACATCTTTCACTCTTTCTTCATACATTTTTGATTTTCTCTCTGAATGACCCAAATCACCTCAACCTCTTTTTTAGGAGTCATACATTTTCATTTTCAAAGGCACCCACTCATTCCTACCCCACTGCTTTTGTTAAACTACTTAAGTATCGTTTTAGAACATTTTCTAAGCCTCTTAAGATGTTTAATAAATGTGAAAAAAATATTTTGTTGAATTAATCATAAGCTTATAAGAAACATATTTCATGTTATTTCAAACTCTTAACTCAGTTTTGTTAATATGGAATATACTAAACCCTCATTTCAGAATAAATTGCTTCAATAGCAGTACTCAGTAAGTAACTGCTTGTTAAAAGTATTGCAACATCATTCAAAATACATACCATTATTCACAATAATTCATAAGTTTTATATGCTAATGTATCTGAACCAAATTGAAAATGGAAATAATTTAATAAACTACTATCTTGTAGTTTGGGGCAATCCACATTTCTCCAGCAGTAACTCAAAGTTTAAAACTTGATTAGTTACTACTGATCCAAGGTACAGTTGCCTGTATTTGCTTATGACTTTTGAAAAAAAATACCTGTAGTTTTCAGACTGGGATCATGGAGTGTAAGCTGATCATGTAAGTATGATATGATTTATTATTCCATTCCAACAAATCTTTAATTCAAGAAATTAAATAAAATTCATTTTTTAAAAAGATATTAAATAGAAAAAGAAAAGAAAAAACTCTCTATAGGTTTCTTACATATTTTATTTACTCATTTAATGTCTATAGCTGCCCATTTCAAACAACCAAATGAATATATTGCATTGAATTTTACATAACAATTTCAGTAAAAATGATCATCTTTTATTACACTCATTCATACAATTTACAGATGTAAATAACATCATAATGCATGGAGTAACTCGGACCATAAATTACCAATAGAAAGGACATGGAGAATTTGTTATGTAGATCAAAAGAATATGGAAGTCTAAAAATATTAAACCCTGTTTCAGTGTCAGATATAGATAGATAGATAGACAGACAGACAGATGAAATTGCTATACATGAGAATGAGTATTAGGACATTGCAAAAATAAGAAAGTATTATTCTCATTGCAGATTCCCAATATTCTTTGATGCACTCTTATAGGCTATGCACCTGGTAAAATATAATGGATTCATTTATTTATACTCTTATTTGCTGCCAATCTCATGGAAATAACTCTTGGCGGCTTACAGTCCAGATAAATTATATTCTGCAGACTAGTATATTGCAAAAAGCATACAACATTGCAACCAAGTAAAATGGTACTTGTCTTCACATAGCATGCTATGTCATGGTTCACTGAATTAGATTGTAATTACCATTATTTACTGAGTTTACACAACATCAAACTACCATAAAGTAGCTATTTAATGGATATGTATAACACACTAAGCCACACAAGCATTAATCACATTTTAGCTTGGTATGTTGTAAGAATTCATCTCACATCAAGTCATTATGTAACTTTTATTTATTGAATAAATTACAGTTGCCAAGCTTTGTACAACACATTGAGGCAAACCAAACCAAACTGCATTCTAGCTTAGCTCAATATGTGAAAGCCAGAATTTAATATTTAAGACACATTTTAGCATCATACCATCAAATCCAAATTGTTTATTAAAAGGTAAATAAATCAGCTACAAGTTTACAGTTTAAAATATCTGAGTTTGCAGGATATGCAAAGCCCAACCAGTCAAATCAAATCTTTGCCTAAAGCCTAAATTCTGCTTAAGAATCAAAGGAGGCAGTGCTGAGATTGTCAGGACTTGGATCCAACAAACTTCCAGGGACTACAAGAAGCCATCCAGTGATGTTATGGTATCATTGGTAGGGAATAAAGGCCATTTTCTTAGTCCCCTTTTTAGTGGTGAAGGTACTGGCCTAGAAACCAGGAGACTGTGAATTCTAGTCTCATCTTAGATATGAAAAATTGGTTGGATGACTTTGGGCCAGTGACCCTTTCTCAGCCCAACTCAATTCACAAGATTGTTGTTATGAGGTAAACTGGAGGAAGGATATTATATATGTTTGCTTCCTTGAGTTACCTATAAAGTAGTCAAGATGGAATAAAAATTTGATGAATAAATTTATGAGAGAGTTTAAAATGGAAAAGGGAAATAAGACATTTCAGGAGACACATTGTTCCCATCCCCGTTCTTTAATGCATGCATCCCATTACAAAAGAATGATTCAGGTTTGAATTTTAACCATTCAGCCATTCAACTTTAGCAGTGAAATCAGGGAAGAGGTTGGGGAAGACATATTGTATTTAAGACATATTGCCAGCTACATTAACATTATTCTATTTAATCAATGATAAACGGTTTGGCAAATGCAATAATAAAATGTCACTGAGGTTTTTCATTCATTTTGTTTGTCTTTCATTGAGATACTCTTATCTTGGGGATTTAAATTGAAGTAATTAAGTTAAAAAATGAAGTCTCGCAGAAAAAAATCAAAATGAAAGTTCCTATGAAATCCTAAAGACAATCATTATGTTACAGTTTTTCATGAATTGAAGCTCAGTCAATCAAATTCATGAAATGTATCTTTACAAGCATTATCATAACTATAAATATACTCTTCTGTCTAAATAGCAAAGTTATAGGAAAATTAAGGGAATAGAGTGATCATTATCTTTTTGATGGAACTCATTCACAAAATAATTGCTTAATATACCTGCACTGGTATGTGATTGAGACACTTAAATAATGTACACATAGCTTGTTAGTCAACTTTGGCATTTCCCAAATTTACCATGAGAGAATTAACAGACCATCTATAGCATGCCAGTTGATAGGGAAATCCATGGCAGTCATAATTTGCCTGTTATTTTCACCAGAATTAGGCATCTTCTCCTCACAATAATTGGATAGCCAATATTTCTTTTTGTTCTAAATTCTAAAAAATACATATTTTTTTAAAGAAGTAAAAAAAATGCCTGACTTAGATCAGAACTTTTGTGTATCTGATACGGAAGGAGGAACCCACCATGTATAAGCCTCCCTCTCTACCAGATCTAGGTTGCAATTATTTAGACTGCAGATCTGGTAATCCTATTTTCCAAACTTCTTATACTCATTTCATCCTTCTAGAGATGGGCAGAAAAAATAATCCCAAATTATTTTTGTAAATAGTTTGCAGCTTCTGCATATCTTGTGTATGTCTGAAGGATATAAGGAAAAATAATCTTAGATTAAATCTTCCCCCACATCCAGGTTTGAATAACATATCAGACCATGAGAGTAAGCTTAAGAAGAACAATGTTGCCATCTGAAGAATTTCACTTTGAGGTATAATAGTTGGTCCTCAAAGTGGAATTCATATGAACTTTCCATATGGTCTCAGTTCTTTCAGTGGTTTAATCACATTATGTTAACACAAGATGCAAAAAGATTATCCTAACTTTCATAACTAATTAGAGATCATTTTAAAAGCGGATTATTTCTAACTTAGATTGGCAGAAGCTCTAGAGAAAAGTCAACAGAGCAGAAATGGTGATAATGGGAAGAATACATGTATAATTCTCACACATTAAACTAAAATTGATATTTGCAGTCTAGTGACCTGATTAACACATCCTCCCAGATTAGTTTAATGATGGTATGTTGAATTAAATTCTGGTTGGCTTACTCTTACTAAAGGCAATACCAAACAAAAATCATTACAGTTTAATATATTGATAGATCAATGCCATATAGAAATATGTAGCTATTGTTTCTTTAAATGGCACTCTAAGCTATCAATGCTTTGAGTGCAAAGAAGAAGAGAAATACAAAAGATTGTCTATTTGGAAAGCAAAGCTGCAAATATTCAAATTGATGTGACTAGTGTTATGATATTTTGGTATGTGTCTTGAAGTGTTCCTATAATCTGGAGATAAAGAATGAATGTAACAGTAATTTAACCATCTTTCCCCCATTTGCTGTTTCTTTAACTTATTTAAATCTTCAAGTCAATAACTAAGATTTCTAGGTAGATAGAAAGCAAAAATAGGCAGAAATTAGGTAGCACTGAGCTTATTAATAATGTTGCTTGCTTCAGAATGATGAGTGGCCAAATCCAACAGTGTGGAAATGAACAGATAGAATATGTGTGATATAGTAGTTAGTGATATTGTTGGATATAAGAATCCACAGTTCAGGCCATGAAGCTCATTAGATGATCTCAGGCAGAACAAGTGTGGATTAACACACTTTGCAAAATCAAAAATTCTTTGGAAATGAATAGATAGCATATGTGTGATATAGTAGTTAAATTGTTGAATGCAGGAATCCATACTTCAAATTCCCTCAGGCCATGAAGCTCATTGAATGATCTCAGATCAACTGTGGATGAACACACTTTGCAAAATTATTATGAGAAAAAATTGGAAGATTAGCTGTGCCACCTGAGCTTTTGGAGGTAAAGCATGATACAAATGTATTAAAACAGCAGAAATAAACTTCTTTTCTGTCATTACATCAGTAGTGGCCTTAGGGTTTTTTTAATGAATGGTTGAACAGTTGGCAATAGCAGTGGGCATGGTATATCACAATTTTATGTGTTATTAGACAATCTGTGACCCATTCAATCATCATTTCATAGATATTTCCTTACCAGATTCCTCAATGCCTTCAACAATGAGAGAACTTCTAATGTACTTCATTGGAAATGTTTTTAGAAATTTAGGGAGATATTCAGATAGGAATCTGTCTTGAAAATAGCCCATGCTGAACTGTATAGCACTATTAAAAATCAACAACTGTCCATAGGAAATGTTTTAGGAAATTTTGTATTATGTTATAAAAATTAGCCAAATTTCAATTCTATGGAGTAATGAATTCTGGATTTTGGATGCATTCTGTACATTAGCCCATTTGAGGTATCTTGGTTGAAAAGTTTTGCCCTATGATGCATCATTTCACTCAGTTAAATATTACTATCATGAGAGTTTTAGTAGTATACAGATATTGTCCTCACCTTTGAAGAGTTGCTAAGAATCAGAGATCACATCAGGAAGTCATGTTCAACTTTTTCCAGAAAACCAAACTTTTTAGCTCTCTATTATGGTGATCAAAATATGAAGTAGCAATTGAGTGGCACACATAATTTACAATAAAATATTAATTGGATGCTTACTATTTTGTGTAAGTGCAAACACAATCTACTGAGCTGTAAATCTAGATTATCAGTTACACTTAATATTGACCTTTGGGATGCTTGTTATGCAGACTTCATCCCCCAGAATTCATACCAGATGTATAGTATTTCTAATTTAATTCATCAAGTCAAAGTGCATAGGAACCTGCTACCAATCAATAAGAAAAACATGAAATCATGCACTGTGATATCATAGTCCAACTCCTAGCCTTGCTTCCCAGGAGCAGAGTCGCAGGGTAAGTTATGGGGGTTGTGTTATGACATATATTGCCCCACCTACCTACCATTCATATAGAAAATGCTCAGGCATAGTACTCATAAGTCAGGGATTGGATAGCTGAGGCAGCAGAATCCCATAAGCATCACATTCTTCTCTCTGGCAGTAAAATAACTTAAAACCAATTAAACAGTGAATTACAGTGGTACCTCACAAGATGACTAACTCACAAGATGTGAAACTCGCAGGACGACCAAAAATTTTTTTATAAAATTTATTCTGCTAGATGACGAGCTGTGACTCACACGACAAGCAAACTTCGCGCGATAACTTGCGCATCATCAGTCAGTACGCTCTGTATTTTTCATTCAGGCAGCAACTCCGCGTGAGAGTTCTGCTGACGCAGCAAGCGCGCACGTGCATTCTGCCAACTCTACTGCGTGCTTTACTCCATTGTTGTACAGGTGGCAACCCCACGCGCATGTTCTGCTGACTCTGCCACATGCAGTTTACTCCATTACTGTGCGTGTGACTTGACCTTGCCAGAATCCTGATCGCAATGAGCCCCTCCTCTCTTGTTGCGTAAACAGCATAAATTAAGTGAAAGGCATTCAAGAGATGGAACTCCCGAGACTTCAGACTCCAGATTCAATCTC
>JANHZU010002334.1:304414-318554 GCA_032468055.1 Acrochordus granulatus | reverse complement strand
GCATGGAACGGATTATCTGACTTTCCATTGTTTCCTATGGGAAACTGCGTTTCTCTTTACAAGCATTTCGCGCTAAGAGAGTTCTTCCGGAACGGATTAATCTCATCTTGTGAGGTACCACTGTATAATATTGACCATTTATCTGCATTTTTAATAGGTTCAACAGAGAATAGTGAAACACTGATAATTTGCTTAAATGGGGTGAAATTTGGCAAAAGTTCGGTCAAGTTTAACCCTCAAAGGACTGGAAGAACTATAAACTATTGGTTTTTAAAATCAGCCAAGTAACTGCATGAGAGTGAAAATTCAGTGGATAACAAACAGCAGCAAATGTTGCCTTTGTAGAAAAACGGATGAAAGAATTAGTGACTGTAGTAAAATTTTACAAATTAACTATAAGCAGTATCATATTTGAGTTTCCAAAATTATTCACTGGAAACTTTGGCAGAGGTTTGGATTTAAATGTAGCAAAAATTACTAGCAATATCAGGTTGAGAAAATTTTGGAAAATGAGCAGTCAAGATCTTACAGGACTTCAAAATTCAACAGACAGGCAACTTGATCATAACATGCTTGATGTAGCAAGAAATAAAAGAATCTGGTTCATTAATGCTATTATATTGGCTGATGTTAGGACTGGGGAAAAGCAAATGGAAAAAAATTAAAAAATACAGATTGAATTGGAATGCTTTTATGGAAAAAATCATTATTATATTAATTATGATTGGAGCTGTCAGAGCAATGCCTAAAGGACAATATTTAGAAATTTAGAATTTATCAGATCTAAACTAATTTTATCAGATCTAAACTAATCAGATCTAAATCCTAATTTTACATAAAACACTTTGCTTGGAGCTGTCTATATCCTTGGGCTCTATCTTAATAATTCTTAGATCTTTGATTAGGACTTGAATTATTAAGTTTCTACCAGTTAGATTATGAATCTAACTGTAAATTTCCCACACATAGTAATAAAAGACAAATAGGCCTCTGCATATCTATGAGAATTAGACTTTATAAAAATTATAAACAGAAAACTAAAGAGAAAAAAAATGATTCTAAATAAATTATTTTGGTACATCAGAACTAAATTATATTAGGGATAGAAATGAGTTTGTTAAATACTTTAAGGAATAAATCTATTCCCAGTCTTCACCATGTTTGTTAATCAAAAATATTCCCTACCAGGCATTGTAGTGCCTTGGATTCATTCTGATTGCATTCCTAAAGCAGGATAATGCTCTTTCAAGTTCCTCTGTCAGCACAAATTCATGCCCCAGGAGAGTATATGCATAAGCATAATTTGGATCAACTTGAATAGCTCTTTGGAAGAACTTGATAGCAATGTCATGTTCCCTTTGCAAACTGAAGCAATTTCCTGCAGCACACCATGCCTAGAAGAAAGTAAAAGACATATCACAAAACTATGATCTCCCCTCTTTTTATTATAAGGTAATAAAGTAAGAAAGAGAAGAAAATATAAAAAATTTGGATGCTACCATTTAAGTGTATACTCACTTAAGAAAAAGAAATACAGAGTAAAATAATTTCAACTTCAAATTTGTTCACTTAAATCAAAGGAAAGAATCAGAGACTAAATTGTAGTAAAAAAATGCCTGCCTCAAAATAGCCAGAAATGATACCTCTGGTGAATTTTTATCCATATCAGTTAAGTCTTTTGAAAGGACTGAAAGAGCTACATCTTTCTGCAAATGCCACAGTGTGGTTGAGTAGATTTCCATGCCTTCTACTCTGTAGTTTTCAATCCTTCTTACTTCAGAGAATATCCTCTCAGCCTATAATAGTAATAAACAAATAATATTCAAACAACACAATCAGTTTTTGACAGAACAGGGTAAATTTATATAGTTTTACACGAAGCTTTGGTTTTGATGGAAGGATATAATTTGCTTAATAAATTCAATGTTTCATTTTAAGGAAAGTGAGATTCATTCATCCAAAAACATTTTTTTCTACATTAATGGGATTTTATAGATTTCTGTAGGTGACATTTGTTACATGAATGTAAATCCCTTCTTATTGACATATATATTTACTTGACTAATTATCTGCAATAATTATAGCAAATTTTATTTAAAAATCCATTTTTCCTTCCTTATACATCAAGCTAGAAATTGTTTCTGTATTTAGTGACCTGTTTAGAAAGTATCTAAAAGAATACCCCAAAAGCAGAGCATGTTAGGGAATGAAATACAAAGTGATAACACAAGTAGCCATTTGATTTTTTTGTAATGCCATAGAAGTGATATTTTTGGTAAATGCTTTAGCAAATTGTGGGACATTGGAAATGGTGGCCAGTTATTAACAATTAGAGAGCCAGCTGTTCAGCCCTGTTCTGAAGAGCACTGATGCTGCATTAATGCTGTAGTATATTTGTGTGATGAAGTCAATATATTAAGAGTTCCTTCAGACCTAGAACTTCTCAATAGGATTGTTACGAAGTGAGAGAGGAAATTTAAAATAAATTTGTATTCATTTTCAGTTTATGTTTTGGGTCAATTTTTCTATAATTACCTTTGTATAAACACAGTATGTACATCCAAAAATTAAAAATTATTCCATGATGTATTTACCTGCATATATTCTGCAAGTTCAAAATAAGCTCTTCCAATATGGCATAGCACCCAGCCCGTGTTGTAATGATGAGAAGGCAAATGACTCAGTATATGAATGGCTTCTTTACAATTATAAGAACACAAGGCTAAATATCCTTTCCCCATATCACGAAGAAGGGTCATCAAACCTTCTAGGAAAAAAATACAGTAAATACACAGTATAGCAAGGAAATCAAGAAATACTTACCTAAAACTGCCTGTGCCTTATAGGTGATAGATATGGCACATAAATTCAAGAAACCTAGATGAGATTCCAACAGTTTGGATGAACATAGCACAACTGTGTTCTTCCAGTCCAGTGCTCAATGGGACTACAGAGATCTGGTTCAGTCCAAACTTTGAGATACAATATAACTTCATACTACATACAAATATCCTCTGGATTACACCATTTATCTGTAAATAGTGTAAAAAATGGTTCCATTGAAGTCTCTTTCAATGGAAGAATCTCAAGATTTTGAACATCATGACAACCTTAGTAGAAAGAACAAGAATTTTAGAGGCACTTGGCACTGTCAATTTTAACTTGATTCCGGTAGTGATTTTTTTCTGTCTTTTTTTTTCTTTTGAATTGTACACTACTACCATTGCCTTTTGGGTTGGCACAAGCTCATTACTCTGAAACAGTTTTCAGAAACATTCTACACACCTGCTGCTGCTTTCTGTAATGTGAATGCTTGAATTTGCGGTGTTACTGATGTAATCTTTCCTTCTGAAATGATGGATGAATCAAGCTTGGTGATCTCCAAACTGTCATTTATGTTTGGTTGAGTAATCCCTCCCTTACTGGTTTTACATTTTGTCTTTCGGTTTGCAATTTTCGGTGGAAACTTCATTTTTAACTTTTTACTGTTCTCCTAGAAAGGGAACAAACAGTTAAAGAATCTTACCTGGCAACCAAATAGTAAAGTATATTATGCAAAGACAGAAATTTGCAAAACAATACCACTAAAGGATAGAAATGTAAAGGAACTCTGTTAAGGTTTGGATGCCCTCAACCAAATTTCACATGTCCTTTCATTTAATTTCATGTGGCATACTATTGAAATGTGCACTATATAATCTTGTTAACTCCACTCCCTTTGGCTTTTGGCTGATTAATTTTTCCAAAGCTTGTGATTGTTGGTGAAATCAGAATCACAAAACTGGAAGAAATAAAACGTTCCATTCTCCTATCATAAAAAACGTGTTCATCAATGACCTGCCTTCCCACTACTTATTCCCAGAATAAGTAATGTGCCTGCATCTTATAGAATTCAAAAACTCATCTATAATAGGAATGCAAAGGTTTAGGAAAATCTGTCACATTTTAAATACAACTTTGAACTAACACGTGATTTCTATATATAATAGGAGACACCAGAACACATATTACCCATATATTTCTTTAGCAATATTAAGCCTAAAATATAGAAGATGCTTGATACCTTCTGTGTAACAGGATGAGCTCCTTTTTTGCCCAGGAATTTGCCCCAATTCCTGCCAACCTAGCAGTTTGGAAGCATATGTAAAATATGCAAGTAGATAAATATATACCACTTTTGGTGGGAAAGATAATAGCATTCTTTGTGCCAGCCACATGATCATGGAAGTGTCTTCAGACAATGCTGGCTTCTTTGACTGTGAATTGTGATGAGCACTGCCCCCTAGGATCAGCCACAACTGGAAGAGGAAACCTTTACCCTTATGACATCTTTCCACCCAGTTTCTAATACTATACACTCCTGACTCTCAACTCCACTCAAGAAAACTGAACTACAGCTGTTCTACTTGTACACGAACAATTATCTTTTACTGTGGGGTCCTTGGTGCTCTCTAGCTTGGGTGTTTTCTTGCAGATGTTTCATTACCCAACTAGATAATATTAGTGCTAGAAGGAAGTGGGCTTTGCCTTCTATCACTGATGATGTTACCTAGTTGGCAATGAAACATCTACAAAAAAACAACCAAGTTCAGAGAGCACCAAGGACACCACAGTTCAATCCTGAGCTACAAATATTCTCTTCAGTCATCATTTAGTATGCACTAAATGGTTACACTGTTATGAAGGAGGTGGATGGCTCAAAAACAGAGGGTATAATGGCACTGGAAAAAGTATCTTCAGAATGTTTGCAACTACAGCTTTATTATGCATCATTGTTGATTTAATGGATTTTGTTATTTTTACCAATGATTTCAATGATAGATGTTTTGAAAGGATGGTGGTTCTTAAATATCTTTAATTAAACTATATCTAAAATATGTGCAAGTGTATTTTTTACTTAGAACATTCTCTACATCTGAAGTAAAGTATAATCCGGAATATTATCATATGAAACATTTGTAATGGGATTAAAATAATGATTTGTTTTATAGCAAAAAAAAGAATTATTAATTTGTTGTGACATAAATTTTCACAGCTAAAGGCAAAGATTCTCAATCTCAACAACTTTAAGATGTGTGGATTTCAACTCCCAGAATTCCCCAGCCTAGGAAAGTTGATACTATTATGAAGATGTTAATCCTGTTTTAATTACATCTGTAATCCCATTAATTATTTCAGCTGTTGCCCATTCAGATTCTGAATTTCCTGAAAACGAATGGAGGAGAGTTTAGTGCAATCCAAAAATCAGCTATACACAGGGCAGAATTCCTAATTACCTTGGTTGTAGAGCTATCACTAGAGAACAAACGTGAACTTCTTCGAGGCAGCACATTAGGGGGAGCAGCAATGGTTGGGCTCAATACCTGAGGAGTTGTACTGGAGAGAGAAATCAAACTTATTAAAATAATTTATTAGGTTAGGATTTCAACTATGTTTCTCAACCAGAAATGCAGTAAACATGACAACAATAGAAGCATCTTAGGAAGGAAAACATGGAACAGAGAACAGAAAGGAAAATTATATACCAGGCCAGAAAAACATAACTTACCTTGTCTGTGGGCCTGAACTTTGGGTCTGGGCAACAAGGATTGGTGTTACTTCCCGGCTATTACCACTTTGTGAGAAGACTGATTTCGTTCCAGCTTGATTTATTCTGGTGACAGTCTATGAAAAAATATACCACAACATTAATTTGTGCATTATATTTATAGCAATTGCAGACTGTGATTTAGACGTATGATCTTTATTGGCAAGGAAAGAGGACAGTCCACTAAACATATTTACTTTGTTAATTCTTTATATTACCTAGTGAGAATAGTAAGTAGAAAATGGTATGCATTTTATTGGATGGTTAACACCATAAAATAACCCACTGCAAACATCACACTATTTGACATAGTCTTTTCTTCTTGTAGGGCCATTAGTATGGCAGAATAGTGACAGATAACTGAATTCTTCAATGCACTTGTGCAAGAATAAAGCAACCAGGCACAATCCTACATATTGTCAGTTTCAGAAAGAATCCTTAGGGAAAATGGATTACAAGCTTCTAAAACAGAATAATCTATTTTACTAGATAAATTTTTACTTGACAACTGTCTTGAACTTATAGAGGTTATCATTACAGCTGTGAAACTACAGTGAAACTGATTTCAACTGTTACTAACCTCACCAGTCTGTATAAGATAGAAGCACCCATTTTATGGAATGGGATCAATGAAGACAAAAGACCTTTGGTTTTCACATTGATTCTACCATGCAGTAAATAATTTTCTCTATTAGGTTTTGGAAACTTGCTTTGAATTTCATTCCTTTTATGAGTTACCATTAAAGATAAGTAGTGTAAACAGAAAAGTTTGCAAAGATTTTATCATTTGTAAAGATAAACACTTAAATGTAATTTCAAAATTAAATTTCAGCTTCTGTAACTTGGGAAAATGGAACATTAAAAATATGTACAGATTATCTCTATTAAGTGGATTTTTTTCTTCTTTGATATTATATTTTACTGGGAAAGTACTGGATAGAAATGCACAGAAACTAAATATCACTAAGTAGCTTTGACATTTTTGTTTCTTTCAAGGAACAATTAGCCATAATTGAATTCAATCTCATATATCTTTCAGCACAAAATACCTTCTTGGAAGGGGCTCCTGGAGGTGGCACATCAATTACGGAAGAAGAGTTTGTGCAGTTTTGTAAATAAGATCCATCTCCCGGGCTAGGAGTTTCTAATGGCAATATTCCAAAGCTGAGGAAACATACAAGAGCAATTCAAAATACATATGCTCCTAAAGAAAGAGGAAGCAGGAAAAGAGAGCATTTTTGAAAATAAGGGAAATTTGCAGGCCTAAGGCTTGAATATGCACTGTGCAAAATCTTTCTTTTAAGAAAAATAATTTACAGACCTCAATTTATCTATGCAAGTTTAAAATTCTAACAGTAAAATGATTCTCTCTTAATATATAGGAATTAATTCTATTTTTGTTTGTTTGTCAATATTGAAAAAGGAACATACATTTTCATGTATGGATTAATCATTTCAGGCTATAGAACACTTTGTAAGAATACAACAATGCTAATGAAAAGGATGACAGCCAGTTTGATGTAAGGATTAAGGCATCAGGCTAGAAATTGGAAGTCCATGAGTTCTAGTCCTGCCTTAGGCACAAAGCTAGCTGGGAGACCATGGGCTAGTTACTTTCTTTCACTCTATGACGGAGGCAACAACAAACCGCTTCTGAAAAATCTTGCCAAGAAAACTGCCAAGACTTGTCCAGGCAGTCTCCAAATATGTTTGGAAGGCAACTGAAATATATTTCACAATCTCTAAATATATTATTCCTTTAGCTCCCAAGACTCAAAGGGAATTGAAAGAGGCAGTTATTTTATTAATAAATTTGATCCTACTCATTCCAATCTTAAAATGGATCCATACATTCATTCTGAGTAAAAGATGTATGTATCACATGTAAGATAATTTAATCAATTTACTGCTATTGCATATGGATGCTGTTTATGTGCATATTTTAATTTTACAGACATAGAAACCTACTGAACCTCTTACATTTCATAATCTAAAATATTAGGATTCTTCTAACACACTTGCACATGCATTTAAATATCTCATGAAATAGGTTCTCCTCTATAAAACCATATTCCACTCAATATTTATTAGAGCATATGGTCTCCCAAGTCTCCATTGTTTCTCTTCTAACAATTTTCCTAGGAGAGAATGGAGGACAACTTTGAAATTCTTTACCTTGGTGTTAAAGGACTTAGAGCAGCTGGTCCACCTAGAAGACTCCGGCCAGTTTTTGGTTTGTTTTGAGCCTGTTTTGTTAAGAAGGCAGTTCCTGAACCAAGAGATATAGTATCTGGAGAAATTACAGCTGAGTCGATATAGGAGATGGAAGAATCTGTGTTGGAGGAATATTTAGAGTTGGAGGACTCAAGGTTGAGTCTGTTTAATTCCTGAAATAGAAAACGATTTCTTAAAGACAATACACATTTTTTTTCTAAAGAGTATGTACAATATAAACTATACAGCTGGGGTTTATTAAATATGATTGGTATAAACATACAAGTGTGTCTTGTGGTGTTTCCATAAGAACTGTTTCTGGCTGTCTGTGGATTATGCTGTGATTAGACATCACCGTTGTGCATGTGTTAGGCAAGCAGCTGCTGAAATTCTGTATAGAAGTTAACTTGAATGTTTGATCAGGGTCTGGCTTCTCACCTATAATGAAGATGAAAGGATATGGGGACAGGGGAAGGCACAAAAAAGAAAAGGGTGTGTTTTAGACCAATCTTATTTAACCCCAAAGCATGCAGTGGATATGTGAAATTTATTGGTATAAAGCATTATTAACAATCAATAGTTTAAAACAAGAATAGCCAATATGGCACCAATTAGATATTTGGATTATATTTCATATTATATTGCCAATATTATGCATTCTGGCAGATGAAAACTACAGTGCAACAATTCTTGAGGGCACCAGGAGGTTTAACTTTTGCCACACCTATCCAATACAAGGATAAGTGCCACATTTTTTAATACAATCTCTGATGTATGATCTGTGGAAGTTATATCATTATATATTCATTAGCAAGATTTGCATTCTGCCCATTTAAATAATATATAACTATAAATAATAATAATATAGCTCAGAATAGCTTAAGACCTGACAAGAGAGGAAGATGAAATCATGGTGCATGATTTTTATATGCACAGATCCAGAATTAGTAAAAGAATCCATGAAGCCTTACTATACAGCACACTTAACCAAATACATCAAGATTGAAATACCCAGAAATAGGGGCTTCATTAACCTTTGCCTGACTATATACTTTCAGTTTGACAGACAAATATATCAACAAATCAAAGGAACACCCATGGGATCACTGCTTTCAGGATTTACATCAGGGACTGTAATGCAACATCTAGAATTATAGCATTCCCACGCATACCACCCGAAGTATAGATCTGGTACCTTTGTCATAAAAAAAAAAGAATTAACTAAAGAGGACAAATTCAACTATCAACAACATCTTCAAAGGAATAAATTCACAAGGAAAGAAGAAAACAACAACACTCTACCTTTCCTAGACATCCTCATCAGCAGAAGCAATGACATACAAGTCTATCAACAACTATGCCTACCAAGTGCTCCTCTATCAAAACAATAACACAACCACCCACAAGAGAAGCTGTGTAACAACATTATTTAGAAGAGCAGAAACACATTGCAGCAACCCTGAACATTAGAAAAAAAAATATTATCTATACATCTTCCAATAAACGAACCACCCGCACAACTTTATCAAAAGTGCCTGACTACACAAACCACCACAGCGCAACCAATACAAGCTGTGAAAGGTTAATACTGCCATACATCAAAAACATCTTAGAAACTACCAAAAGACTATTACAACCATATGGGGTCACCGTACCACAAAAACAAGTAAAGCCTCCAAAACATCCTAAGTAAACAAAAAGACCCAGCAACCCCAGAAGAAAAAAACAGAATAAAAAAATCTACAACATACAGTGTAAGGATTGTAATAAACACTAGATAGGACAAACAGATAACAGACTAGCAGAGTGCATCTATGAATATCAATGAGCAACGAGAAGACATGATGAGAACTCCCTAATTTCACAATGCATGGACTGACTTAACTGTAATTTCAAATGGGAAACTGTAAGCATCCTAGACTAAGCCAAGTCCAAGAATGCAAATAAATTCCTGGAAGCCTGGCACACAGACAAATCAGCCATCAACAGGCACATAGAAATAAACAACATCTATACACCATTCAAAAGGGACAATCAAAACAAAACAAAAAGACCAAAACACCTTCCTACCAGTAATCAACATCCAGATAAGCAGAGATTAACACCAAGATTAGCATTACACCAACAATCAAGAAGTAAACAAAATCCAATCAAGGAACTATCAATTTAGACAAACATGCTAACTATAAACAACAGCCTAATCAAGGAACCACCAAGAACACTCCACTAACACTGGTAGGGCAAACCACAACAGAGCTCAGCCTTCTAGCACTGATGATATTAGTGGTGATGAAACATCTGCAACAAAATAACCAAGCTCAGAGAGCATTAAGGTCTCCACAGCCTGAAACAACAAATTGTACAACACAGCTCTGAATCTGGAATACAGCATTAATTTCTAAGATCATCACCCTGATAAAATTATAATATTAGGAAAGGAGCCTTGCTCCTCACAAAATTTGAGCTGTAGTATGTTGCTGCAGATTGTCATAACAATTAAAAGCCCTTTGTTTTCTTATTATTTTGGCCTTTGCTCTGTTTTCCCCTCTGTTTTCTCTGTTATTTAAAAATAAAAAAGAAAAAAATTACTTTTTTTCCTGCCAATGCCCACAATCATGTTTCCTCCTCTTCTCTTCGTGCAGCATACAAAATGAGCTCTCAGTCTCCAAAATGTTGTCATTCCTTTTTAAGAATATATTATAGTTGTGTTTATGTCCAAATTATAGATCTTTTTTATATATCTTTTTAAAACAGGATACAATGAGATTCTGAATCAACAAGACCTACTGTGACTGTCTTTAATGCTGAAATAAACTTTGAAAGGGGACAGCTTGGCATCTAGAATTACAAATTATATAAACCAGCATGGATCATATTAGTAAAAAATAACTCAACAAGCTCTACAGAAGAGGGAAAGCATCCAAAACAATTAGTCCTATTTCTGTTCAATCCTAGTCTCAAGTAAGACAAATCTCAAAAGAAAAATATTTGTAAGCAGCTGCATTTTTCCAGTTCATAACAGAGACATGACATTCTCTGACTTCCTTTTTGTCTCCCACTTTTACTCAGAATAATTAATACTGGGAATAAAAATTTAGAGAAGTAATTGAACAAAACCTACCTATTTCACATAGTGCTTCAAAAGGGGACCAGAGGAAGGGATTTAAACTAAGGCTCTTTTGGTAACATTCAGATCCTTTGGCAAGCCGATCTGTCTTACTGTTAATGAAAAAGAGAAGACAGATATCATACAGAGAAAAATGAATTCAGTGGAAAAACAAGATCAGCCATTTTCCACAATTATATAATTAACATTAGAATTATCCCTTGCACTTGGTTAGCTAGAAGTGGGAAAGTTAAGTAGAAATAGAAAAAAATTGTACATTTTTAGCAACTTGCATTTCTCACATAAATTTTATGTAAACTATACATTTCTAAAACAAACAAACATGAGGGCAGTCAGCTAAGTGATATAACAGAATGTTTTAGTAAAATAACATTGTCTGTGAAGACTCTCATTCATCCAGGGTAATTGCATTGCAACAAAAGTTTAAAAAACAGGCATCTGGATAAAAATCCTATCCAGATGCCTGTTTTTTAAACTTTTGTTTCAATAAAATAACATTGGTAAAACCATACTAAGTTCTTGTTTTTGGAAGAACTGGAAAGTTCCTAAGAGAAGAAGTACATATCCACAGATCTTGGAAAAATCTAAACAATAATAAATTTCTAAGAGAGACATTTCTGTATTATGTATATATAACCATAACTTGCACAAATAGATTCAATTTTCTTGCATAAATGGATCTTCTCAGGAGAAAGTATCTACACCTGAAGCTTTATAATAGAAATAGAGGTGCTTATTTATAAGTAAAGATGCTTCTCTTTGCTAAACAGAACTATGCATCTACAATTCAAAAAAGTGGGTTAAAATCTAATAATAATAAAGATTGTACTAACAGTAATAAGCACCTTGAGTGCAATCCCAAAACATCTGGGGCATCACTTGAAAATCATTGGCATTAACAATTAACCACCAGTCAATTGCAAATGGCAATTTTACTTGGAACAGATTAATCCTATGACAATACCATTAACACCATCAAACAATATCTGCCTATTCCAGGTCCTTTGGAAGGACTTGATAAGTGAATAAAAATGCCAAATATAATCTACATATCTGGTTGACAATACAACCAACTATAATAATAAATCTACACACTTGTAAGTTCACCATGTTGAGTAAGGATAGTGGAGAAACAATTTATCTTGAAAAAGTAGAGAAGTCATACCAGTATACATGACCCAGAAGGGACAGTGTGAAACATGCAGTATCTCCAAACTCTGTTACAATATCTTCATGACTTTTCTGTTTGTTAAACACTCCACCAGACAAAATCTGTTCCCCTTCTGCAAGTCTGCTTAAAGATAATAAAATAGAAGCTAAGAAAAATAAATAAAAAAGCAAAGTGAAATGAAAGTAATAGAAATGAAATAAAGGTTTAAATCTCAGCTTTCCTATTGATGAGATGAATCGTCAGCTGCAGTTCCTCGTTTATAGAATAGAACTAATCCTTTCTCATGCAATTATTATGAATTTACATAACAAACTAAATTCTTTGTTAAACCTCAGCAATGTGGGAAATAAAGAACATGTTTTTCTCCAAAGATGTTTTCCTAAAAATAGTTTATAACCTTGATGGGATTGATGGAGAGGCAAACATCCTCCTCCCAAATAGTTTGCTGAACGCACATCCTTTTCCCAAACAACTTGTTGAAGGCTCTAATAAAATTAATTAAACAGAAACCAAAGGCGGCCTCATTACCACCAGGCTAGCAGGAAGGAATGAGTAGAAAGAAGCCTCAAGGCAACCCATGGGCGTAGCCAAAAAAAGGAAAATTGCAAATAAGGGTTGGGGGAGATAAAATTAGAGTAGGGGGAGATGTAAACTAAGGTGGGACTTCCTAGGTGACTCTGATAGGCTATACACTCTGGAGTACCTGTCCAATGGGGAAAGGGAGGAGGGCACATCTGGCTGGGAGTAGATTATAAATGTATGGAGATTCTCTTGCTGAGATGTGTTCACTCTTCCTGTGAGTACGTGGTGCACCAATCTTTGCAAAAACGTTAAATAAGTTTTTCTGTCTTCATGCCAAACTCTCTAGTTTTATTTTTAAGTTGGAAGCTGGGTTGTTTCCAACAGCAAGAAGCTACTTCTCTAGTAATGACATATTCATTTCAAGAAGACAATAAAGCAGCTCGGTAATAACAGAAATTGGCTGATAAATAAGTATCAAAACATAATCCTGATACCTCTTCTGTGCTTAAATGTTTAATATGAGGGCCATGTAATGCTTTGGAGCAAAAGGAGATGCTTACAATACATTTGTCAGCAACTGTTTAAATTGGTTTTGCTTTTTTTCAGTATTTTGTTTCCACAGCTTCACAGGAGAGTGGATCTACTTAACTCCTACATAAGGAATTGTCAATAGGTACTACATGAGTAATTTCATATGTTGTAAAGAACCTTTTTTTCCTTAAAATCTGTACCACTCAATAGACAATTTAACATTTAGAGCTCACCTCAAGCTCACATCAAATCACATTTTAGAGGTGCAAGCTATACAATTTAAAATTGCTTCATACTAGTTTTAAGATAATATTTCTATATTTCTTCCCCTTTTCATTTATAAGACTTTCAGTATATTTTATACTTTCCTCTTATATCTCAAAATGAATGTATTCTATAATATGCGTAACCCAATAGCTAAAAAGTTAAGAAATATTGACACATATTTTATCAAGAGAAATGCAATTTTCACAATGCTAATAAATATAAGGACAACTTACTTGCCAAGATCAATGCAGCACTTGGCAAGCAAATATTTACACTGGGGGGTAGTACAACTGTGTCCTTTAAGAAGCCTGTATGCCTTGTAAGCTTTTCCTGAGCGATAGTAACAGGTTGCCAATAGGAAGAGTGCATCTTCTGAATGTACTGAAAAAATAAAGAAGAAATATATCCATGTCAGATAAAGTCGCTCGGATTTGGTCCCAGTTGGATGCTGGTTGTGAGGTAGAGCCGAGGGAGGAGTCTTGCCCAGTAATCTGGGAGCAGTTCAATTCTGTTATTCCTGAGGAAGTGGACAGAGTCCTTGATGCAGTCAGTGTGACCACAGCTTCGTGTTGTGTGCCAGTTACGCCCCTTCCTGGACCAGGAGTCCCTTCACTCGGTCACTCATGCCCTCGTCATCATAATCTTGGACTACTGTAATGCGCTCTACATGGGGCTTCCCTTGAAGAGTATCCGGAGATTGCAGCTGGTGCAGAGTGCGGCT
>JANHZU010002334.1:233636-245213 GCA_032468055.1 Acrochordus granulatus | reverse complement strand
AGTAACCATGATTAACACACAATATAAAGCAGAAATAGAGCAAACGAACCAGCACTTACGGATCTGCTTCAAGGCAGATTCTGGCCTCGGCTGCTGCTAGACCGGCTGCTGCCCATCGCCGCTCGAGGCACAAGGGCCTTTTCCCTTTCCCCTCAGCAACATCTCACAGTACAGCCCACGGACAGTAATGGAGTAAACTGCACGTGGCAGCGCCGACAGAACTCTCGCGCGGCTGCTGCCTGAACAGGAAATACAGAGCACACTGACTGATGACGCATAAGTTATCGTGTGAAGCTTGCTTGTCTTTTGAGTTTCCACTCGTCAACCAAAATAAGTTTTATTAAAAAAATTTGCTCATTTTGCGAAAATCTCGTGCAGCGAGGTGCTCGCCTTGCGAGGTTCCATTGTATATTCTTATTGAATTAAATATTGGGATTATCCTGGCAACCCTTAGTGCCCTGGGTCTGATGATACCAGTCTTGTCCCTGGCCAGGATTTAAATTGATTCCAATTATTCCTGCACCTGAAAGCAATCCAGTGTTCCTTTTTAACCTGCTAAAAAGCCTGGGTGAGTAAATTTTATTATGTTTTCACTTCCCTGCCTTCCCTCACCAATTATTATAACTGTAATTTGTTATCTATTATTTGTTATCTATGTATTTGTTATCTATAACTGCAATCTGGTACTTCAAAAGCAACAAAAGAGTTGCTTTGGATAGTGAGATATGTGGAACTATATGAGGATGTTGATTATTAGCCAAAGTAGGGACTCCTCCCGGAAATCTGCCAATGGTGATCACAACTGGAACGTCCTGTAAATATTTGAAACTGATCCTCCTTCCCCAAGTATGGTTTGCCCCATTCCTCCACTAACTCTCCCTCTGTTGTTGCCGTTCCGATTAATGAGAGGTGCTATAAATCCTCCCTCCCCTGCCATCCCATTCCAATCCCTGCTTCCAACTTCCACACAACAGTTTTCTCAAACTGATACCCTTCAGACTTCTGACTGAGAATTATGGTCAGATCCTGCCCCTATTGAGTTTCTGAATTAAAATGGATGTGATCCTGAACATTTATAACTTCTGCTTTTTCATTCTTTCTATGTAACTTTGACAAAGTTTTGCTTTAGCTGGGACTAGAGAAAAAGCTTTATTCTTTATTCTGCCAGGTAGTCAGTCACTTTTCCTCCTACACCCCAAAGCTATGATTAGCCTTAACCGCAGCAGGAGTTGGGAAGTCCAGACTATCCCTGCTCAGGGGAAAGATTGTCTGAATGTTTCCTTCTGTCAAATTCACGGTGCCTGCACCTTCTTAAAAGGAATGGGAAAAAAACCTGGAGGTGTCACCCCATCTATCTATCCATCCTGATTCTGATAAAAAACCAGGATCCTGGGTCAAAGCTAAGCCAGGGTTCAGATCCACAGAGTGCATCAGAAATGCCTCTGGAAACTCTCCTGAACTAAGAGGACCAGTGGAGTGACATTAAGGCAAAGAGGGAGTGGTGTCTCAAAGATCACTGTCAGGGATTAATACTGAGCCAAGGAGAGCCCAGGGTTATAAAGCAATCCATCTGCAACATGTATTATCAGATAAGCAGTTGTGTGACATCTATCAGGTAAGAGAGGCAATCCCTATGTTGCCTTCCTAATGCCCCTGAGAAATGCAGAGTTACAACTAATAGACAAATAAGCAGAGAGCGGAAATAGTTCTGCTACAATAGTTGAGATGGTGGTAAATCGTTGGGATGGTGGAAAGAATTTAGGAGCCCCTTGAGGGTTAAAGCTGATTTTATTTTGAGTTTAGTAAAAGAAATGTTAAAAATTAATGCTATAAACTAGAACTTTTGGCCATCTGTCCCAAGAGCTGGATTGGCTCTGATGCTTCCTGTGAAGCACACTTATGTGGAACATTGTACAAATGGGATTCACAATAAAAATATTTTAATCCAGATTAAGTCTACAGTAAACCATAGTCCCAGATGCTCCGGTCATTCCCATTTCCGTTTCAGATTTATTTGCATTCCTCCCCTATAAGTTTTAGTCATCATTCTAGGATTGCCAAGTATGGTTTTGCCACTTAACATTGGCTTCTTTTCCTAAATATTAGTTGCAAATTTAGGTGACTTAATTTTTTTCCTGAACAAAGTGTTGGGAGGTAGGATAAGATCTTTCTTAACTGTAATTTAGCAATCTCAGTGAACTATAGTGGAGAGAATACAGATTGGGTATAATCTCTGCCTTGGCAATTGGGATCTAGACCCAGTTTTCATCATAGAATTGGATAAATCTAGTAGTCTTGTAAGATAAGCAACATCCTAGAATAAAAGGAATATTATGCTTTCAGTGATTTTAGAATATCATGAGATCTTTGGGAAAAGCAAAAATCATTCTTGACAGTGAGGATGAAAACATTACAATGTCCAAATTAAGACAAGCCTGACAAAACTAAGAGATATTTAGGACCAGGGAAGGTTTACAAAATAATGAACAAGTTTTTAAGTTGCCAAAACCTTTTCAGTTAATTGGTTAGGAATAATTTTGAAAGGAATGTTTGAAAAAAGATCACATATGGCAGATATGCAAGCCATACCGCTATTTTAGAGGAAGGTCTACAAACATGAGAATTCAATCCACTCAATGAGAAAAGTGACAGATAGCAGCATGTTCTTCAGCTTCTGGGATAGAAATAAGCAAATAATTGTTGGCTTACATTTTTCAAAAGATAAATCGAGTTAGTAAAATAAAAATTGTTTCCAGTCGAAATCCTATCACTTTGTGAAATATGCAGATCTTTTGGTAAATGGAAATAAGGGACAGATCAGTGGACAATCTTATATTATGAAAGTTTTAGAGATTTCTAGCTGTTGTATAAGGTAAAAAGAATCAATAGAAACCAAATCAGAGATAACATCCTAGGATCTGGACAATATGTAACCTCAGATAATATAGCCCCAGCATGTAAAACCATCCTCCTCCTGTATAGGGTCTTTGAGCAGAACATCTAAATCTGATAATTGCTACGTGACATAGAAGCAGATACAGGCTTGTTGACCATGAGGGACAGAAAGAAACATTCAGGATGGCTACAATATTATTGAGTCAACTATTGGAGTTAACAAGGCAGGAAGATAATGCATTTCCCAGTTTTTGTAATAGTACAGATAATGTCCGTAAACCCCCAAGAGCTAGGCAGTCTGATAAAAAAGCACTTTTGGAGCTTAACAGTGCTTCTGACAACATGCAGAGACCTGCATTTTTTTTAGTACAGCTGCATACATTTTGGGGAAGAAGTGGGTTCGTTGATTTGCACTCATGTTTAAACATATTTAAGAGAATTAAAAGCCACCCAAGATTAAACAATAGCTGAGGGTATTTTTAGTGAGAAAAAAATAAAATCCAAAATTAAAATAAAGACCAAAGACCAGTAGCAGATTTTTCTACTCTTGGCTGATGATTATTATGGGTTAAAAGGGAAAGAAGCAAAGGAAAATCTCTTCACCAAACCATCTTTTGACATATTTACTGATGCCCATGATGATGCTCTTAAAGGCAATAGTGGTTCGGCTGTGAAGAGTCTGAAAAGAGTCAGTGAGCAATTGACCTGACTTTGGAAGATGCGATCCATCTTCCAAATGTCCTTTGTCATGTCCTAAAATTTCCAGCTTGCCTGGCCAAAGCACACAGAGAGGACAGAGCTGTGAAATTTAAACTAATTATATAACTCTGAAATGTTCATTTCCTGATGCAAACCAGAAGGTGGTGATTTCTCCACACCACGCATAAAAGCTAACTAGAATGACTGTACAATCTTATGTAAGATTGGCCCTAGGATAAGACAGCATCTTAATGCAGCAAATTCCGTAGAATGCTCAGAAGAAACTAGGTGGTAGAAACAGCTCCTAAAGGAAACAAGACCAGGCTGCTGTGGCTGCTGTGATTTCTGTGATTTCCTCATTTGTCCTTTCTGCCATGCCACAATCTTCCTTTAGATGGCATTTAGTTTCCAGAAGCAGTTGCTTCCCACTGGGGAAGGCGAAATGACCCTATAGGATGACTTCCTCAGTTAAGTTTTGACCTGTTCAAAAGGCATGAGCAATGTGTTTGAAATAAAGTTGTCCACAGGGATACAATAAAATTTCTATCACTGCAAGAATTATGGTAAGAAGGATATTTTAAGGAGGGTGCGGGATTGCCATATGGTTGCATATTCAAAGGCAGATGTTTGCCTCTTTTAATTCAAAATTGTTTTTCTCCCCTGATTTCTATGGTATGTGGACATAACAACTGTCCTTTTCTGATTCCTGGATCTGGTCAAACTCCATCTATCTGCAGGCATGCATATTTAACACATCTCAGCTTGGAAGGTAATAATTAATGAGATCAAAATACTAACTGAGATCCTACTTGAGATCTGAAAAATCTCTCTTCTGAAGTTGGTGTTTCTACAGGGTAGAATTCTGCAGTTGGTGTAAATGAAAAATGTCTCCACAGATCAACTCTAATTTCAAGAGAGATTTCCCTCAAGTCTTCAGCTTTCCTCCTGTCTGCTCTGACACATTCATTATCAGGTTCCATATATGCCCTCTAGCAGCTGATGCTCTTGGCATTAAGAACCTATCTCTTAGAGGTCAGTGAGGAGGGTTTCTATACCTGCAGCTTTTACTTCTTTTTGGAGTTCCACTTGCCTAGGATCTGAAATGCCCAGAGAAAATTTGAAAATAAAAATATTTACTTATGCCCATGATGATGATTTATGCTCAAAAACCACTGAAAGCTCAGTGTAACAGCCTACCTGAAACTTTACTGCCCATCTGAAACTTAATAGAAAAAAAAATACTTACATTGATTTTAAAGGAGCAACTCTATGTTTTCTGGAAACTGAGCATAGGCAACTCCCATTTTATTGTATAGAAAGTCCAGCAACATGAGTTATTGCATCCAGTGGTTGGTTTGTGGATATGACAGATGGAATCACAGATGCATACAACTCTCAGGGTCAATAAACCTCAAAAAAGGGGGCGGAGTATTAGGTGTACCTAAAAGTTGGTGAGACAGAATCTCTTCCATTGGAATGGGGAACAGAGAAGGAAAAATAGCTCCAACCACTGACCTTAATTCACACCTTGTGAACTAAGTAGTGGTAGGATTCTACTATTGATCTCCTTCATGCCAACATACTTCATTGCTCTGGTCATTGGTTTATCACCTTCCTCTCTAAATACTCTAAGGCTCATCCACACAGCTATTTTGCCTTGCTTTCCCTCTATCCCAGGGCCATGAGGAAATCATTTTGCTGTTGGAGTAACTAACTACTACCTACCTCTCTTAAATAACAGCAAAATCCCCTATGCAAGCTAAGCCAATATGTGGTTTTTGGGTTTTTTTAAAAAACAATTGCATTTCAACACTGAAATGAATCTTGCTGATCCAGGAGTTTGTGAGGACATCCTAAACATACCTTTAATCTGTCCAGCATTTACTATGAAGTTTCCAGGGAACATGAAGTCACAGAAAATCTGGGTAGCATTTATAACAGCAGTCAAAGACTCCCACAGATTGGGATACATTCAGAATGTTAAAATGTAGTGCATTCAATTTTAGTAGCATTTACTATTTTCTTTAGGCAACATAATCTGCAAAAGGATTGGTACTTTCAAGGAATAATAAATTATCTGCAGTCTCAAGCATGGGGAGAGGCAACTCCTCCTTGCCCCTTCTAAGTAGCACCACGGAAAGAATTGCAAATGGAACAGTTAGCATCATGGTAAAAATAGTCAAACTACTGCTTGTCCATTTCTCTTATGTACTGATGTTTTTTCAATACTCCAGTACAAGAATAATTACATCAAGGAACAAAATATTATCTGGCCTGCTCGGTTCTGAACAAAGCTCCCCTTTTGCTTGCAGACATTTTCGGCTCATCTGGAGAATGCTTGTTATCAGGACAGTTGTCACCAGATGGTGCTACTGTACACAGTCATCCAAATTCTTAATGTGGAAACAACGGTTCAGTCTTGGGAAGTGGATTTATGCATTTGGACTGTGCACTGTTAAATGAAGGAAACACCTTTCTCTAACTGATCAAACTAGTTCTGACCATCTATCTGACAAGAGTTCCCTCCAAGACCTTCAGCAAAGAGGTTATTTTCTAACATTTGATCCTTTTACTTGGAGATAAGAAGAATTCATCGCAGTGTCTTCTACGAGGAAAACATGTGTTTCTCATTAAATTGTGACCAGAAGTTATAGGTAGAGGATCTTATTCTCTGTTACAACAATTATATATTGTAGAAGAGCAAGGTTTAGAAAACCATGAAAAAGACAGATTAAAATTGACCTACAAAACAGTCTATAATACAATGGTTAAAAATACTGGGGTCCTGTAATTTCTTCTACTTGGTCTTGCTAAGAAATACGGTAGATGATAGATAGATAGATAGATAGATAGATAGATAGATAGATAGATAGATAGATGGGTAGATGGGTAGATGGGTAGATGGGTAGATGGGTAGATGGGTAGATGGGTAGATGGTGGGTGGGTGGGTAAGTGGGTAGGTGGGTGGATGGGTGGATGGGTGGATGGATGGATGGAGCACTGTAGTTGGCTTCATGCAAAATATTAATTCAAAATCAGAACCAAAATGCCTTTACAATGGTTTGACTCTTTTTTTAGTGATTCTGTCTAAGAAAGAGGGAAAGAGATTTGTAATCTAAATAAAGGTATTAAAGATGAACTTTCTGCTTTTCTAATGGTGATAAGAATTCTCCTTAGCATTTGTGTGGCAAAAGAGTGTAAAACACTGAAGATGGATTTAGACAGATTAGATACATATTAGGAAAGTTAAGTATGTTAGAAAGGAAATGAGCATGTCTGCACAAACAGTGCTATAAGAATAAATCCCACAACCTATTCTAAACATCTGAATGACACTTGTAAAATATCTTTCATATCCCTTTCTACCTGGTAATAACAAAAGGGAAATCTCATAGCTGTTCAATACTGCTCCACTTCCCTACCGTAAAATAGTGTAGAGAGCCAAAGGATAGAATGTTTTTCAGGAATGTGGGTCAAAATGGACCAGAGCTAAGATGAGCTGTACTAAGATAAAATGCATCAGCTCTCACTCAGATTTGCAAAAGGGAGTTGGATTGAAGTAACTTCTTTGGGGGCTGAGATTGCACTCAGCATTTGATGTCCCATAGGGAACCACAAATCAAAAAATAAATCAATTGGACTAGGAATTGGGTGAAGCCAGGACAAATGTTATATTTGTTTTTACTTCCTTTAAAGACTGTATCTAATAATTTCCCAGTTTTGTTATAAATTAAACATTGCAATTTAATTTTGGAGTGCTCTGGGGGCTGCACAAAGGCTTTCGAAAGCTACATGTTGTTCAAAGATTTCAGGTAATAGATCTCAAATTTGATGCATTGGCAGATGAAAAATATATATGGAACTCTGATGGCTATTTGGAAATGTTTCCAGTTTCCCGGTAAAGTAATCCAACTCCTCCATATTGTTTGCTACACATCACCTTAATCCCTTTTCCCACCTCACATGCTGAATGCTCACCTCGTATCCTTTCAAAGATGGGCCTACAAGAATGATTGGCCGCATAGAAGGAACCACATCATATGGTGGCACGTGCTCTGTCTGAAGGCAAAGGAGAAAGAACAAAATATTAGGTTTGCTTCTAATCACTTTTATTTTGCTGATACTGAAACCTATGCTTCTAGATTCTCACAATCTCAGTTCCTACTTTCTGGGATTCATAGCTGCTGAGTGAAATAATCTGATGGCACAACATGAGATATCATAAGTATGCTCATGACACATAGTTTTTAATCTCCATTCTTGGTTAACCAAATAATGTCATGGTAGTTCTTACTGACTGGGGGCTGTGGGAGTCTGGTTGAGGAAAAATGGACTTCCACTCAACCCTAACAAGCCTGAGTACTTCTGGGTTCAATGACCACCAGACTCTGAGGACTTTCCATTGCTTGTCCTCAATAAAATAAATCAGAACCAACACACAATTTGGGATCCTCCTGTACTGGTAGATCTTGTTCAAAGGCTTTGGATAGCTTCATGTTGTACGCTATAGGTATTCCTCAATTTATGACCACAACCTGAACTCTAAATCTCAGTTGTTAATAAAGTTGTCATGTGACTGCCCATATGACTACTTCACTCAACGGCCACTATCCTGGCACTCTCAGTTTTAGTCATTAAATTACTGCACAGGGTCCAGGTAAGAAACAGGGGTGGTGGAGAAGTCCCTGGGAGACTCTGTCCAGGAGCTGAAAAATCCTAGCAGAATTTTCCGTCCCCAAGGGAGAGACCTCATGCGAGGCCTACACCGGCTCCTTGCCTCTGAAACAACTCATGGTCATTAGTTCATTGTGCTTCCCCTCTGTGGAGGTGAGCTCCTTCAGTAAGTGCAGAAAGAGAGCTCAAATCAAGATGTGAGCTCCATTTCTCCGCCTACTGAATGAATTCAGCTCCTCCCAGCAAACAGTTCTTTCAGCTCATCCTCAGAGGAAAAAGGGAGTTCTTTCAGCAGGCAAAAGCAGTTTGTAAGTTTTCCTTGATGGCTTCCCAATTGACTTTCTGGGGAAGCCAGAAGAAAAGATTGCAAATAGCTATAACATGATCATGGAACACTTGGCAACCAATTGAAAGTGCAAACAGATTGCCAAGCACCCAAATTGTGATCATGTAACTGTGAGTTGCAATGTGACATTTTACAATGGCTGGAAGTGCTTTCTGGCTATAAAGTGCCCTGTCCAAGGCCTTGTAACTTTGAACAGTCATTAAACAACCAATCAGAAGTCAAGAACTCCTTGTAATTGTACTCATTCTTGAATTGAGATGTTACTGTCTTTGTCATCTCCTGCAAGGACTACTGTACTGCAATGTGCTTTATAATGAAGAACATCTGGAAGCTGCAGCTAGTTCAAAATGGTGCAGAAAGCTATGAATGCTCTCAAGTCTAGTACACCTCTGCTTGATATCTGATATGTTTCAAGGTTCCATTCAAGGTGGTAGTAGCTATAAAGGTTTTCATGTCACAGGGCCAGTTTTTTGGAGAGACTGCCTCTCTCTGATTGTGTCTATCCATCCTATCAGATCCAGCAAGGGAGGTGTACCAGTGACGCTGCCTATTAAAGAATGCCATCTGGCAAGATCTAAAAAGGGAGCCTGTTTGATCATGATATTTGCTTTTTGGAACATTATTCCCCTCCAGGAGATTAGATTAGCCCTAACCTTGAGGCCTTCACATGATTAGATTGATAGATGTTTGTAATTTTATCTCAGCTGCTGATTATGCATTCATAATATTTCTTCAGATTTTCACCATTGTTAGCTGCTGAGAGTCATCATGATGAGATGGGTGGCCATATAAATTGAGATAAATAATAACTTCCATTATTCTTAAGGAGGTTATGCATTAATGCTACAGGCACAGGGCTGAGGTGGAGAGTAAGTAAAGAAAGCAGAGTAAAGAAGCAAGGAAGAGGGCTTAGTTGAGATCATTCTGTGATCTGGAGTTTCAGTTCTATCACTGACACTTGTATGGGGGGATATTCAAAATTAAAATAATGCAAGGTGTTTTAGAGGGTTGTAGTCAAGTTTTGTTGTGGTGGTAAACTCATTAAGGTAAATTTTCCCAAAGTAGAAATTTCATAGCTAAGGATTACAAGAACTGAAGTCAGGAAAAAAGCCAAAATGGAGAAGACAGCCTTAAGAAAACAGAGATCAAAATACCCATGCTTCAAGAGTTCAGATTCATTGAAAGTCTCTAGTGGATGCTGGTAAACAGAGAGAGAAAAATTCCTAGGAAACCATCACCTGGTATGATATTTTATAAACTTACTACTTACCGATTTTTGCTTCTGCTTGGCTATGTCCAATGATCGCCATTAATGGTTGGATGGGGATATGGAAATGGGAATGGGAGAAGGGACAGGCAAGAGAAAAAACAAATAGGGCATGCGTGTTACTGACAGCTCACACTTGCAGAAGCATAGATAGGCACAGGAAAGAAAGGGAGAAGAAAACTCGTACTGAAGAGAGCTGGACACTGGCTGTTTTTCATTATAGATAAATTAACCCACACACTCAGACATGGTGTGGAGAATACTTCCATCAAGTGTCTAGTTTGATCTTTCTTCTCCTTATTCTTCTAGTTTGGCTTGATTTGCTGATGGCAGTCCCACAAGTACTCTAAAGGGCAATCCTCACAAACTAGCATTAAACCTTAGCACTGACAATGGAATAGGATAATTCATCTTCCATGAGGCCAGCTGGCTGATATGGGGGCAAAGCTCCAGGATAAGCTAGGTAGCACACACCACTCAGTCTTCCAAGAGAGAAATTGCCAAGGAGATTCTCTGTTTCCTATTAGTGTTTGCCAGCTGAACACAAAAGTCATTTTGTCTCATGAAATAGTGTCTTATCTAATCTGAGCCCAGTTGCATGTTACTGAGGCATATCTGTGTCCCTTACCTCCTTTTGCCACTGCAGTATGTTCTCTTCAGTGGCAAAATTATAAGGAAATAAACTCTTAACCTACCAGCTTCACAGAGATTAGCTTAGAAAGGGGTTAAATTCCATCCTGAATTCCATCAATTCCATCTTGAAGCCTTTCTCAAACTGAATATACACCAACTAAAACTTCTTTGGAAATATATTTCTGAAGAAAGGCAACTCGTAGAGACAGAGTAAAGCACTCCTTTTCATCTTCTCCACAGCAAACTACCATGGGTCTATTAGTATAATATATAATTTCGTCTTGCAGTACTTCCCATCCTGTATTTTGAATTGGTTTAACAACTAGGTTTTCCTTTCTAAGGAAAAGTCTGAATAGGCACATTTCATATTCAGAGGTACCAAGAGAAAATAATATTTGTGTATAAGATATATAATGAACAGAGACGAGAATATTTATACTTTTGGCACATTCAGCACTAGGAATGTTCTCTTTACCTGGAGAAGAAAAGCTATTGGAATATCACATATTCATGCTTATTATAGAATGACTGTGACAGTAGGATGCTGTAATCTCCTGTCTATGTCACAAGGAATTGTAGAATTATTTCACCTATTTCTTATTAGAACACTCTGCTGTTAAAATTTTCCTTGGATGAACAAAAAGTGAATAGGAATGTTCTGTTCCTATAATCAACACAGGGAAGGCCCATCATCATATGAGGAGTGAATGGAACGTGTTACTTGCATACTGGAGAAAATGATTGGAATCTTCATTTTTCAAGGAATGATACAAGGGGGAAGAAATGGAAAAATACTGAAATATTCCTTTCTTATTCTTCCTATTGGAGAACTCATTCAATTATTTTATTCCCATGATATGTAAGGCAGGAGAACATGGAAAAGGACTGTTGAACTCATCTTACAATATAGTCCATACAGAAGTATGAACTAGCAGCCAATACATCTTTTAGTTCATACACATGAAAAGTAGGTATGATCACTGGAACATATCATTCTTATAACCAGGGTGAGGATTTCTATGACATGTCATATTTTTTCTGGAACCTTTATTTAAATTTATAT